>JAZGTJ010017991.1:0-11693 GCA_036877575.1 Botia almorhae
GCGTATGATTGGCCCCAAATTTATTCTGCAGCAGGACAACGACCCTAAACATACAGCCGAAGACATTAAGAACTATCTTCAGCGTAAAGAAGAACAAGAAGTACTGGAAGTGATGGCATGGCCCCCACAGAGCCCTGATCTCAACATCATTGAGTGTGTCTGGAATTACATGAAGAGACAGAATGATGTGAGAGAGCCTGCATCCACAGAAGATCTGTGGTTAGTTCTCCAAGATGTTTGGAACAACCTACCAGCCGAGTTCCTTCAAAAACTGCGCGCAAGTGTACCTAGAAGTATTGCTGCTGTTTTGAAGGCAAATGGTGGTCATACCAAATATTGATTTGATTTAGATTTCTCTTTTGTTCATTCACTGCATTTAAATGTTTAACACTTCCATTTTTAAAGGCATTTTTTGTTTCTTTGTTTTACAGCATTTTTTCACACCTGCCTAAAACTTTTGCACAGTACTGTATATCCAGACAATCATGCACACTTACCATCTTCTGTGCCTGAAGCAGTTCTGCATCAACTGGGGAGACCAAAGGAGAACCTCCATTGTGGGGTACCGAGAAGAACCTCAGCTTTTTCAGATCTACTTCAGCGGAGAGAGACAATCTACCGAAAATAAATGACAGACAGAAAGCACGAAAGGGGAATTTGGGTTTTAAGATAGTTTAATTCAGCGACAGATGAACGTTAGCGTGTTCATTTCCACAAACAAATGAATTAATATTTCCATGCAGAAGAATGTGATTGTTTTTCTGTTGCGTTATATTTATGTTAAACTCATATTTTGGTGTGGTTTTGTGTGATGGTTTTATCTATGTAGTGTAATGTCTTACCTGTGTGCGTTGGGTCCTGCCATGATGCTTAGCATAGGAATCAGATCTTCTGCATAGCGACACATAGGTCCTGTGCACAGGAATCCCATCTGCAGCCCGGAGGCTGGAGGATACTGCCCATCGTTGCTTACAATACCTGGATGTACAAAGAAAACTGATGGAGCTTCTGTTCCTTATGACCTTATTCAAATATACTGCATTATTACGGAGTCTATATGCTATGATGTACCGTGAGGGCCAAAAACATGAGCAATAGCATTTTTATTACAGTTATATAAATGATATATTAACATGATGATTATAAATTAAAATGAAGTTAGTTTTGGTATATCTATGTTACAGCATGCTCGCACTCAAGCATGGATCGGGTTTTGGTCATGTTATTCCACCACAACATTTCAGTACAAATAACTTCACATGGGAGATGTCAATATATATATGTTTAATAAATAATTTTCCACATGAGTTTAAATTGCTGAATTGCCATTCTGCACACACACACACACACACACACACACTCGTCTTACCCACTGATGGCTTGTGTCCATAGATCCCATTGAAGAAGCAGGGAATGCGGATACTACCCCCGATATCTGACCCAATTCCAATAACAGAGGCACCCGCTCCCAATATACTGCCCTCACCTCCTGCAAGGGTTAACATTCACTTTTTGAATTACCGTATGATGAGCGAAACCTTACAGTCAATGTGTTCATGACTTGCTGTGTGTGTGTGTGTGTGTGTTCACTGGATGAGTTAAATGCAGAGGTCACATTTCAAACACGGGTCACCATACATTGACAAGTGTCCCTTTCAACATCATACGACCAGTCATTAATTATGAGATAGCCTTAATTATAAGATAGGAGTGATTTTGGTCGCAAGTTTTTCTGTCTCTTTTACTATGATTATTATGTGTGTGTGTATGTGTGACAAATGACCTGAGCTGCCTCCAGCAATTCTCTCCAGGTCGTAGGGGTTGTTGGTGATGCCATAGAGGCGGTTGTGAGACTCCAGCCACATACAGAGCTCACTGCAGTTCGTCACACCCAGAGGAATCGCTCCAGCCCTCTTCAACAGAGCAACAGATGGGGCATCTATCCCTGAAACTAGATCCTTTCTGCTCAACAAACCTGTCGAGTTTGGCATCCCTGGCAGGAAAGAAACCCAAAGTGTCAGCTTACACACACAGATCGCTTTAACTCTCAGGTGTTGGACTTGCATATATAAAAATCGCTTTTAAACTATTTTGTCTAATACTTCCCCAGCCTGCAACTGGTTGGCCAAACAAACACTCCCACTTCAAATTCATATATATATATGCTTTGGTAGTACCACACATACACAAGATTTACTGTTTTGTAGGAAATCAACATACATACAGTACATACGGTCTCCTCGTGCATATTAAACTGGGGTGGGAGAAAGTATTTTATCACACACTGTAGCCTTAAGATTAATATTAGTCTTTTACATTTTAAAAAAGTCTAGATAAATAACATTAGTCTACAGGACAAATGTAAACACATTTAAAGATCTTGTTACTGATACCCTGCAGGGCAAAGGCCTCTTTAACAGTGATGGGCACCCCAAGCAGAGGCAGCCGGTCCTCCAGTACATCCTCTCCTCCCGTCTCCTCCTCTATAAGTTTATCTACCTGTGCAGCTTCCTGGAGAGCTGCTGAAAACCTGAATGAAGGAAAGAGAAGCATGTTCAAGATAAGAACGAAATGTAGGTTACAACAATCTCTGCATCATCTCACCAATCTCACCTGTCCTTGACCAATGCATTAATAAGCGGGTTGACTTCCTGAATGCGGTCTATGTAGGCCTGGACCACTTCAACACTTGTTACCTAGAGGAGAGAGAGAGAGAGAGAGAGAGAGAGAGAGAGAGAGAGGAATGTGTCAAATCACTACAGCCCACATATCTACACAAAATATTTCTTTGGGTATGTAACTGCATGACAAACAGAAAAAACAAATATTTGATAAAATATTAAAACTAATTTGTTATAAAACGTCATGAAGATCATAAGGTTAAGTAAAGGTCAGGTATTTTTGCGAACTGCCCCTTTGAAACACAGATAACCCCTAACAAAAGCTAGTGATTTCGTAACTACAGCTGACCTTTGAACAGACTTAAAACTCAGGAATTCCTCTAAGCTAGCGTGCCTGTTTAAAAACACAGCACAGCCTAAATACGCATTATTCAATACAGCTGAATTAAACTGAGATGTTGAAAAAGTGTCGTAAATTTAAACTCTTCTCTATAGCGCGATAACTACAACTCCCAGCATTCACTACAGGTTACCTTGCCGCATCTCTTCCTGCAGCTGGGTGTAAAATGAGATCTTCGCCGTAACGTCATTCAAAGAGTAACTAACCATGTCAGTACAATTAAACTGTACATAATTACAAATAAGCCTACATAGGTTCTTGTTTACGTCTTACTTCCTTCCGACGAATCTTTCGGGCAAGTTGCATCGCTGAGAGCAGCAGAAGTGGATTAGTGATGGAAGGAAGTCGGGAAACTCCGTCATGCCGTTGCTGGGGTGCAAATAGCTTAAAAGCGGCGAACAGCATCCACACCACAGCTCGAAGCAGGCGGCCCAAGAACCGTTCAAACCGTGTCAAGGCCATCGTCAATGAGCAGCGATGACACCAGCATGCAGGTTGGTGTCGAAGTGAAACTAGAGTCGGCTCATGACTGCCCTCACCATGCAGAGAGGTGTAACTGATTGACTGTACGGAGACTACGATGTCACAGTGGTATATTTTATCGGTGTCAGTGATCAAATAGATCATAAAATGATCTATTTTATCGCATTCAATGATAAAAAAGATCATAAAATGATCTGTTTCACGTATATCATAAGAACTCTAAAGGCGTGGTGAAATCATATGAGGTATGATCAGATATTAATATAGCTTAATTTATTTCAAATATAAATCTAATGAATCAAACATTTCACCAGAGCCGCTGTTATCGGATACATCATACAAGTTAAGTTTTATTTAAATCATTGCTTTTAGCAAATAAAAAACAACTAGTCATGTACACTTTTACAGTTACATTTTGAAATGGCTAAGAACACATTTTGCGCTGTTCCTGCTGACCAGCACTCATTTCAGTTTTACTTATAAGTTTAGAATGCATTTTAATATTTGGTATAATTCTCCTAACCTTTTTTAATATACAACATGACCGGAAGACAATATAGCCAAGGAGCTATTTTTCATTAAAACGTACTAGATTGGGCAGAACATAAATTCTAATCAGCATTATTTATTGTGTTAAACAGTAAATGAATTTGCTGACTTTAGCATTTAAAAAATAACTTACTGCCCAACACCACTTTGTGGTCCAATAGAATATTATATTACACATGGTTTTAATACAAAAAGATGTATCCAATGCAAGAAAAAAGCCTCTTAGACAGCACTTTGTAGTAATTTAGCTGACCTTTTAAAATAATTCCACATTGTTCACAACATATTCACAACAATGTCCAAACGATGCAATCAGATGCAATACTTTAGTTTCAAATAAATGGCTCAGTGTTCCTTATTTGTTTCACTGACTCATGACGATGATATCACCCAAAACACGAATCTTTTACTGTTGCCTTGTGACATGAAAGCCACCGATGACATCATATGTCAGCGCACTGGTCGCTTATTGGATCAAATGCTTAAATGACGTATAAGACCGCCAATGAGAAGCCAAATTACGAACGATTATCGTATACATAAGCATACATGTTTAGAAAAATACAGCTGGCGTTTTATTATACACTTTGAAGCTTATACGCGTATTTTTATACAAAGTCTGACTGGAACGTGCCGTTTTTAGAATTCAGATTTCTATCTATTAAGAAACAACGTGCTGTGTTTGAGCTACAGCTTGACTTCTTAACTCTAACTCTTGTTTAATACCTTGTATATGCATGTAGCCTTAGTGTGGTCTTAAACTTCTTGGACCTCGTTTTGCGGACAGGTTGTGTGCTTAATAACATAACCTTACATAGATGTGCTTCAATAGTGCAGATTCACGCTGGCGTGCGTTAAAGCGCGTTCTGCGCATGCTCGACGCGCAATGTCCAGCCTTGCCAAGACCAGCCCCTGTTCTTCACCAATGAACGGGCAAATTTACAAGCGGTATAAGCTTTTAACGATGGCTGAGATGGACGGTGGCATCTTATGAACGACATGTCGAACGGCTAAACGTTAAACATCTGCTGAACGCACGGTTTAACCCAAGGTAGGAGAGCCATTTTATCGCCCTTAATAAAACTAGGTAAAGTACCGTATTCTGGGGCATCCGTATGGGCCCTGCTACGTGCATGTTGCCCCTGCGCTAACCGGCAGGCTTACAGATGCTCACTTGAAGATGCTTTTGTCGTTACATCTCATTTCTGATCAATTATAATAGTCAGCTAAGCCTGCAAAAACGACGAGACGACAGTCGCTTAAAAAATCGGTAAATGCGCAACTCATTGCTTTTTGAAGGAAGCGCTAACAGCGAATGTCGTTTCAGCAACATTCCGCAATGGATGCTCTGTAGCCATGCTTGACAGATGGTGCGGACATCACATCGCATTTATTTTATACATAAATAAAAACGCCATCTTCTAGATAAAGTGATGGAATAATAAAGGATATGTGCCACACATCTCACGCACAGTATCGCTGGTTTAATTTTCAAGCCTAGATTAATGACGGTATCATGTTGTTAAATATCAGGCTGTGCGTGTAGAATAAAGAATCACAAGACTTAAGGACTAATGCTGTTTCATTTGAACTTTTTTTTGCAGGTGATTTGGTTGTAAAAGCCGTGTGAGGTGCAGCTCCCTGCAAACCAAGCGACAGAGATTGAGGAGGAAAGACCTGCTTGTCGGTCTTGTCAGCAGTAACGCGCAGCCTCTCTGGAGATTTACCGATCGACCGGAATATGAAACATGGCAAATGCATCGCTCAGCAAAGATCCGGAGCGCACGCATTATGTTCTCTTAGCCTTTTTTGTATGTTGTTTAAAGCAGAATTGTACACCCGAGGGCACAGTTTATTAGACGAGAGTATTGCCGGTGTTTTAGCAGGGGATTAATTTTTGTTCATTCCAGTCGGGTCATGGATATTTGGACTCGTTAAGGTACCCGTTCCCTATCCATCAAAATGGATCAAGATGATAATCAGGAACTCTGCGAGCCCCCTTTGCACGCCCTTTACGGGCCTAACCGGATCCGGCCGTCATCGTACCGGGCACTGCGAAGCGCCGTGTCCAGTCTGGCACGCATTGATGATTTTTTCTGTGAAAAAATCGGCTCCGGCTTCTTTTCCGAGGTGTTCAAGGTAACATTCCCTGTTTTAATCCTTGTTGATGTGCATCTGCGTTTCATGTTGATCGGTTTGATGAATTACACGTATAAATTACGCGTATAAAAACCTACAGGAAGTTTGGGAGGAAAACAGTTGGCAAAGCCCAACCGTACCATAATATACCGTGACTTGTCTTTATCTGGAGAATTGCTAAAAGACAGATAATTTTAATTAAAGTTATAAAAAATTATAAGTTATACATGGTAGCTTATTTTATGCTTATTTCTACAGTGTGTCACACGCGTCTTCATGTTAAGGGTAACCAGTGTCTGTGATTAATAAAAACAGGTCGGTTCTACTCGACATTATAATCAGATTACCAGCCTGTCCCAATCTGTCTACCTCATCACTGGGGGGTACGTGTGTTTATTATGTCTGCCCATGTCTCTTGTCCATCTGAAGTCTTTTAGTCAGTTAATAAGTCTTTCGTTTCATTTCATTTAGGAGCTACACTATATATATATGAAACACCCGGGCATTTGGTGAAATATAACGTTGCTTTTACTTTACATTTTGTTTTATTGTTTTGCATTGTCAACAGCTTGCTTCTCTGGTCGAAATATCAGCAGTATAATAAATAATCGTTTGGAATATTTGCGCTCGTGATTTTGATGTAAGTGAACTTGAGCTTTTCTAAGACTCCACGTTTTATCCATCAGGGTGAAACAAACTGTCATGGACTTTAGAACATTCCATATTTAATAATTAACACAAATTCCAGACACTCCCTCATGGACTGTAAAGAGTCTTGGAACATTGTGGACATTGAGAGCACATTTGGTTCATTCATCGAATCCATTTTTAATATTTGTAGCTTAAGTTGTTTAGGGTAAACTAACGAGGTTTGAAAATTTATGACACTGACATGACCATGACTTTTATTGGCCTCTGTAAATCAAATAAAATGGGTGTTATGGTCAGTTGCACAGATTTCTGAATATATTGTAATGTCTAACAATAACTGTGTCTGTGGAGGTTGTCTGTAGCGCTATATGAATGTATATATACATATATGTAGACTATATGTACACTGGCATGATGTTGTAAGTGCAGCAGTAAAAGTTATTAACATGGCATGAATTGACCTGCAAAAGTCCTTTCTTTTGTCACATGCATGCATATCATTTTTTTATAGAGACAGCAAAAAATTCCTTTAGCTCAGTTGGTAGAGCATCAGCAGCGCAAAGGCTGTGGGTTCAGTTCCCAGGGAGCACATGTACTGATAAATTGTGTACCTTGGATGTACTGTAAGTTGCTTTGGATAAAAGCGTCTGCCAAATGCATAAATGTAAAATCGTAATAAACCACAATACACTGAAACTGTGTCTTAAACATGATAGCAGTTAGCATGACTGACACAAAGTTCTTTATTATTGTGACACAGTATAAGAATTGCATTGTTGATTTGCATGTTTTTCAGCTATTGCAAGTGGTTATTCATTCAAGTCAGTCTGGTATGTTAATTTATGCATGTGGGATGCTGTATGTTGTGGTACTTGCTGATAGATCTTGTGTGAAAGTGGGTGGAGCCCATGTGAGGTTTTGTTTGTGATGTCACTGTGATAATGTCCTGGATTCCAACAGGTTAGGTGGGATGATGGGAAATCCAGAAAGCCTATTAGTACCTAATGGCTATTAATACTTAACACACTGTACTGAATCTGTCTCTCTTTCTCTCACTCATGCACAAAACCACTGTCATACAGATGATTTTATTGCATTAAAACTTACACTAGTACAACTATTTTCTGTATTTACAACTCCTGAGGTTGGCTTTCCAGCTCTGTTCCGCTATCCTCTACTAGCCTTAAATTGCCGTATTAGTTGAATAGATGTTTCACAGTAATTATGATTATAGCGAGGCTAGAAAAAAGTAGCATTTAGTGCTCTTGTGCAGCTGTACATAGTTTTTATCTGCAATGAGTGCAGGTTGTGCTCATGACTGAACAGGAATTGGAACATGTAGTTTTCATTTTTATGGAGTAGACATCTATTGTAAAAAACAGTCAATTAAATTTACGTTTATCTTGTTTTACAGTTCAAACTTGTAAACATCCCAAAAACAAGATTTTAAGAGCATGTCAGCTGTTTTGTTTTATAGGAAGATTTATTCTTTAACTAGTGGCACAGAGTCAGAGTTTGGGACCAGTTGATGGAATTGCTTGCATTAACATCTTGCATTTCCTGTTTATATGTGTTTTAATACCTTGCGAGCTTAAACGTTTGTTTTTCTGTGATGTTTTAATGTTATTTTGTAAACCGCTGAATTCTGTTGATGTAAGCGTCTCACCAAGATAACATTACCTAGCTGGCTTAAATAGATGTTTGGAGAAGTTTAGTCAGAATTGCAAAAATGACTTGCAGTGTAATATAGAGTACAATGGACAATTATAGGGCACATGTGGACAGCATTTAGATCAGATAAGTGTTAAGATCAGTTAAAATGTGTTAAAAAATTCAAAACAAATGAGTGATGTTTAACGGTGTATGCCAATTTCAAGCTGAAGTGTTTATGAAGTGTTATTTTGTACAGTATAGCTGCAAAATTTTCATCTATTTTATGCGAATGAAAAACAATATATTCAATTATGTTCTGCTGTGAATCTAGAACTTTTGTAAGATTATGATAACTGTGTGTGTGTGTGTGTGTTGTGCAGGTGCAGCACAGGATCACAGGACAGGTGATGGCTCTAAAGATGAACACACTGGCCAGTAATAAGGCCAACATGCTGAGAGAGGTTCAGCTCATGAACCGCCTTTGCCACCCCAACATCCTCAGGTACAACACGCACCACCGAACTGATCTCAGATCTTTCCTTATGAAACAAAAACATGCAGCTTTTGAAGACATTCAAAGAATCAATGAAAAATCTACCTAATCTGTGAATTGTTTTAATGTAACATATTTAAAACTATTCATGTAGTATGTCGTGCTTTTGCCATAATCGATGCCTCTGACTGATGCCCACAGTTTATTGGCTAATGTATTCGCTGATGCATATTGCGCACAAAACTAGACTTTCCCAGTCTATTAAGCACTTATTTGATTGGCTGACTTTATGTGATTAAAGACAGTTTTAACATAATGAATTTTCACATATTTTCCTTTTCTTATTGAAAACACCATGTGTTTCCCGTTTGCGGAGTGCTGTGTGTATATAAATACCTATATACAATTTCCTAAATTTAATTTGTATAAATTACCTAAAATAAAATGTTTTGGTCATTTGTTGTACTGTAATAAATCTATAATAATCCCCAAACATCATGTAAAGACAAAAAGAACTGTGATTGATCGCTTCGCATGTCCGTCAATGGCTGCTGCTTTCTGATTGGTTCTTGGCTAGTACCACCAAACCTATGCCAAACTATGTATCCCTGTGTTTTTTCTGTAAGGTTCTTGGGGGTGTGTGTTCATGAAGGACAACTTCATGCTCTAACTGAGGTAAGACATCAGACAGAAATGCAGACTGCAGGAGTGATTGGGCTGTTGGGTTGATATGATAATAACTTCAGTGTCATGGTTACAGTATATTAACGGAGGGAACCTGGAGCAGCTGCTGGACAGTGACATATATCTGTCATGGAGCGTCAGGATGGGTCTGTCTCTTGACATTGCAAGAGGGCTGCAGTATCTACACAGCAAAGGAATTTTCCACCGGGATCTCACGTCCAAAGTAAACACAAAAACACATTTACATGAGTTTAATATACAAGTTTACACTGTGTATACTAAATATTTAGTCATGCTTCAAATGCGTACAATTAGTTTTATAGACAAATATGTAATTTAGCTAACATCATTTCTTTCATTAGAAACCTAAAATTTAATGTTAAAAATGTTTTTAAAATCAACGACTTTGACCAAATAATGAAGGTAGAACAGCCAATGTGAGCCCAGCATGGCTAATAACATGCCAAGAGCATTTTTGGTTCTAGGCAAAGGGTGGCTACTTTGAAGATGCTAAAATACATATAACGCACTTTTAATTTTTGTTTCAACACAATTCCCAGTTACTTTTGTGTTATTGCATGATTTTAAAGAATTTACTAACATTCTAAATGTAAATAAAATATATGTGTATAAGTGAACCTAAACTTTGACCGGTAGTGTGTTTGTTGCAAGCTATTATGGGACAATTAAGTACTGTTTCAAAATGAGCATTAAAAATATGTGTCACCTTTTGCAGAATTGTCTGGTGCGTTGTGAAAACAGCACGTTCACAGCTGTGGTTGGGGACTTCGGACTGGCGGAGAAAATACCTGATTACAGGTCAGTCTGTCTTATACACAGAAATAACACCGCTTTCATGGCACACGTTTCATGATGACATTTAATAGATTAGGTCTAGAAACTACAACTACTATGTGCAAGGAAACAATTGTCTTGCTTGTCTACAGTGATGGCGTTGAAAAGCAAGCATTAGCTGTTGTGGGCTCCCCCTACTGGATGGCTCCAGAAATGTTGAGAGGAGAGCTGTACAATGAGAAGGTATTCTGTCATTGAATATTAACATCATGCGTGTGTCATTATAAGGTTTACATGAACCGTTTTTGTGCCATAGGTGGATGTATTTGGATATGGAATAATTCTTTGTGAGATCATCGCTCGAATTGAAGCCGACCCTGATATTCTTCCACGGACAGAGGTAACTGATGTAACAATGACCTATGACATCACTGAATAATACATCGAATCTATCTGTAGTTAAATGGCTGGTTTGCTTGGCACGGATCAGCTTTAAAGTCAGATTTGAAAGATTTCTCTGTAAAATCACCTTAAAGTTAAATTGAACCTGTATAAAAGTATATATCATGTTTGATGACTCAACATATATATCAATTTTATATTATTCGTCTCATTGTCTAATTTTTTTGTCCAAACATAAGTCGTACTGAATCCACATCTAATCTTCATCTACTCATCTAATCCTAATTTTGCATTGTACACTGAGTGAGTTGGAATCAGCAAATACATTTTGGAGTGCTACCTCCCTCTGCTGGTGAAGCAGAATAGTATTTTTGAAGCAATGCAGGTCTGGCAGGTGTCTGATCAGTGCAGTACATGTGGAATATCTTGATGGCATATTTCTGTTTGCCTGTAGGATTTTGGGCTGGATATTGACACATTCGAGCAAATGGTGGGAGACTGTCCACCTTCGTTCCTTCGTCTGGCTGTCAACTGCTGCAATGTAAGACACATTTCTATATTCACAACATTATATATACATATGTGTGTGTGTTAATTTATATATATACATTTAAATAATTTAAAGACCTATACTTATTCCTATTTTTTCTATTTTGTTTTCTACCTATTTTTTTAAGCAATGAATCCTTTTACTTACCTTTTGTTATGTTGTTACATTCTGCTGGCATTGTTTAATTGTATGTTTAACACCACACACGTGCAGCGCACCCAATTTCGTTGTATGCAGAGCTGTACAGTGATAATAAAGGCATTCTATTCTATT
>JAZGTJ010017994.1:0-11690 GCA_036877575.1 Botia almorhae
AACTGAATCTTCATGTATTTACTGTAGGAATCTTCATGTATTTACTGTAGGAATCTTCATGTATTTACTGTGGGTAACTGAATCTTCATGTATTTACTGTAGGTAACTGAATCTTCATTGTACTGTTAGTGCTTTGAGACACAGTGATTTTCCCCAATAATCAGTAATGGCACTGAGACACTTTAACAGCCACTGAACAGAAGGTAATAGAGGAGAATTAATATTTGGACCCTTGAAGAATTAATACCTGACCAATTAGAGACTGTTTCTGAGTTTACATCATGTCAGAATGAATGTAATTACAAGATGACTGTCTGCTGCGAACTGTTCACATCCTGGATCATTTGTTTCTATGGCAACACTCAGAACATTAATTTGAATCCATTTCTGATTTAGCTGTTAATGAGTATTTTATGTCTTTGGCTTTTGTTTTTGGATCAAATTGAAACTATCTTTTTAAAACATAATCTATAATCTATAATATTATTGCTAATAGCATAATGATAAGATTGTTTCTGTTTTACACAGTTTTATACTTTTACAGATAACTGTCTCTCTTTATCTGACATTTTGGACATAATAATAATTTTGGTCATAATAATCTGAGTTTACACCTTATAATTACAAGCCCCTCCCCCCAGTTGGTTAAGGTAAGCATTACTATTACTGTTGGTCATAACCATTGCTATATTCTCTCTAGATTATAAATGTAGTTGCTTCTCCTGTTATGTGTTCGTTACAGACCGGATAAATAGCTTATATGTGTTACTGTAAGCAGTCAGGATTAGCTTTCCATTAGGAAGGAAGATCCACTGTATTTGATCAAGCCCCGCCCATTTTCAGAACCCGCCAATTTATGCTTATTGCAGGTCTGCTCACTTAATCTGTCTATGATTCCACTTTTCATTACCAAACTTTCCTACATAAAACTGTGAGCATGTAATATTAATAGCTCTAGAATGACACCTACTGAAGAAGAGCCGTTCAAGAGAAAACCACACCAGACGACACAGAAACCCGGCTGACCCAGACTGCAGTCGATGTGGAAGGTCTGGCTCAAGGCAGGAATGGACATAAAGCATCTGCTAATGGTTCTCCCTCTCTTGATCACTCAGACACGCGGCTCTCAGATTTATGGATCTAAGAGAGTCTGGTGCAAGCAAGATCTAATTACTGTCCTACACTTTAAAATGTGAAATCTTCCACGTTAGCCCTTAGCCTCAGTCCTGGTAGATCTACACATGCTTTGTTAGTTTTTATTAATAAATTACATCCAAACATTAAATGGAGCATTTCACTCAGAATTGAAATTTCAGGCATTATTTACTGGTCCTTGTGTCGTTGCAAACGCGTGTGGTGGACCTATTTTGCAGCTTTGGTCATACAGGGGCAGTTAATAGTGACTAGTTAAAGAAGAAAAGTGTTCTCGTATGACTCGTGCACTGGAGTCAGACTCTTCTGAAGACACGATTGTCTTCTGTGAGGAACAGACAACAGTGTAAGTCACATTCACTGATCATTTTACCCTCACCAAAACTTGTCATGACCTGTTTGCTCTCAGAAATGGTGGACGCAGATGCAGCCTGGTTTAAAATATACAAGTCAAAAAATGACAAGAATTGATCCTCACATTTCCTTTTGTTTAGTTCATTCTAGATAAAATAGTCTGAAATAGTTTTTCCCAGACAGGGTCTGGGGAATGTGGTCATGCTTGCAGAATGATTAACAAGAAAATTGAAAATTGGCTGTGTCGTGTAAATCTTTCAGTGTAGTCAGAGATTCAGAAGTTATGCTGTGATGTTAAACTGGATTATGTACAACATTTACTGACTAGCTGCTGATGAGGCAGGTCATGATTTTAACAGCTATGTGAAAAAAGCTCTTGTCTATCTTGTTACACTGTTTGGGGCACTCGTATATCTGCTGTGCTTTGCTTCTGCACTGATACACCTTGGTGCTCTACAAGGTACTAAAATGTGTGTGTGTGTGTGTGTGTGTGTGAACGCAGTTCTGCAGTTGACCTCTGATTCAGACCAGCTTAACACTCAATTATCTGCAGTTGTGGGTTACTGGTTCCTCATGCTCTGACTGGCTCTTGAGTCCATAATGTAAAATTTAACAGCCTATACCAGTCGTTTGTCTTGGAAATTAAAAGCCAGGAAGAAAAACTCTCTAAATCTCTTTGAGAGCGAATCTCAGATTCCTGTGGTCAATTTCCTGTTGCTTTTCATAAGTTTCTGTACTGGTAAAAAGCAGCTCATATTTTCAAACTAGTTCTCTAGATCACAGCTTGAATACTAAAGTCATTTACATACATTGGGTGATGATCTGACTGTAGTTTTCTGTTAAAGTGAATTTAGCAGTGCTGTGTGCTGCACTAATTAGATGCGTCTCTCTCCATGAAAAAGATGCTTGCTGGATTTATTAGTCTGCAAATCTTGGAATATCGATCCCATCTTGTCAATGCCAAAAAAACACACACATGTGCTACATGTACACCATAGCTATAGCTATAGACCACATATTCAAGTGCGCGACATGTTTTGACCAGGCAGTGTGTGTGTGTGCATTTTAAATTAAGGTTTTACTGTAGCAGCTGTTTACCAAATCTGTTTCTTTTTCATTCTTATCAGATCTCTTTCATTGCAGTTAAACTACATTCTTAATGCAACAAAATATAAATCAGTGTTTATGGTGTTGGTTTATGGTATATTGCACTGCGTAGCTCCGCCCACTGTAGTCTCATCGGTTTAACATCTTCTAATCCACACATCTGTATATTGTTACATGTTCAAGAAAAACCTGCAGTTCATGAATACAGTGTTTTACAGTGTTTCTCATAACTTCTGTATCGATTGTCCATGATTGTCCAGTGAGAATACATGTACATGCTTCTTCAGAGATTTCTGTGTGGGCCGATTGATTTGTGCTGTTAATATGAAGTCTTTTGTTTCTCTCTGAGCAGTGTGAACATGAATATTTGAAGAGCTGCTCTTACTGTCCTTATGCATTGTCTCTGCAACAGTGATATTCTGTATCGGAGCTCCTGCCCCATGTGCCACCCAGACATCGATCCAAACTGCTTTGTTCTTATCATGATTTCGGAGTCATGGTTCGGGTGGGTTCAGTTCTGTTTAGTGTGGGTCAGGGTTCACGGCATGGCACCAGCAATGCTAAAGAACATTAGATTCACTTTTAACTTAATAATAATAATACTTATAAGACAGTAACTTTAGTGTAGGGGGGAATTCCCCCATCAGAAGCTCATATGATAGGATTGATGAATTTGGGGGCGGGGCTTGTAGGAGTCATTGTAGAAAGACAGTGAAAACTATTCCAGATAAAGAACAGTGTCTTACAAACCCTCCAGTACACCAGCCATACGTCAGAATATACTTGCAGAAATGTCATTTATAACTACCCCGCAGTTAGTTAAACGCTCATGTCACTATGAGCGTTTAAATGCTCACTATAATTGTGTTAAATATATATTTTTCATTATATATATTTTAAAGCTGTGAAAGTGCACTAAAGATATGAAGAGATTAATTCCTGATAGACAGAACCTAAAACATTAGAATACATCATTCATCTTCTGAGGTACATCATATATACAGTATATTAAAGACAGACAATAGGTATAAAGTATGAATATGTGATAAATGCACTATAAGGTGCTGATCACTGATTTAAGTCTTGTAAAGTGTTGCTGTATATGAGTGAGCGGTCATCACTCCAGCGCCGCACACGTCATTGATTTAAAATACATCTGATTGTTTTATCTCAACTCGCTTAAAGTGCAGAAAACCAGCAGCAGCAGCTTTATGCTGTGATACTGATTACTGCTTAATTAAATGTCAAGGAATAATACTTATGTGGCTGTTTATGAGACTGTTTAGTGAGGTAAAGTGAGGTGAGCCTCAACAACGAGCCGGGCTGAGATGGGGCAGAGGTGGCATTCTGACTGCCATAAAAGTACTGCGGTACGGGGATACACCCCTAATATTAAAATGACGAATAACTCAGATATATAAGTACTGATTCATTCTGGTGAATTAAGTATGATTCTTATTGCAATAAATAAATGTATATATTTTATATACATTTATATAAAGTTCTGCTAAACAGGTCATATAGTCTTTATTTGATCTCCTGAGCTTGACAGTCAATATTTTCTGATTAAACTACCTTTGTTGTAAAAGCAGTTTTAGCTCCGATCTTTCAGGTATTATTCATGGGAAGCGCTGACTTGTTTCACTGGACTCTTCAGTGATGTTCAAAGGGTTTTAAAGAGACTGTTATTTATGCATTCAGACGGCTGTAAGCAGTCGCTCTTTCTGCAGGGCAAACCGGTGGGCACTCCAGAGCCTGGGGCATATTCTCGTGTGATGTCTGAGCATGGCACAGCTTCCATGTTTACCACTTTTACTGCTATCAGAGCGGTTCACCAGCAAGACCCCTCAGGCGGCACACGGGAGACAGAATCCTCTCAGCAGGTAACAGCTACTGATCTGTACCTCTACACAAAACTGTATACACAGCCGTAAATGATCAGATTTAATCAGAACTTTAAACTAAGTATAGCGTACACTACCGGTCAAAAGTTTAGGCTTACTCATTTTTTAATGAATGTTTTTAATAATTTAGTGTGCACTGTTTCTGTGGGTTATTCGTATAGATCCAGCATTGCACAAACCAGTGGCTGTTTGATTTGACCTGCATCGAGTGAATAAATGAAATGGGAGAAAGCCATGTGCTGTTACCCTGGTGATAGTAATGAACGTCATTAAATACAGTGATATGAAGGTTGTGTACATCTGTTATGGCTTTGATTAAACTGAAGCACTGTTGCATTACAGAGCAGTGCTTCCTGTAGTTCCTGCACTCAAATGATATTCTAAATATTTAGTGCCTATTTAAACTTATTACCACCACATGGCCATTACTCAGAAACATCCAGTTATTGGGCACTTATGAGAGACGTCACCCCAGATTTATATGACTGTAGGGTTCATGTCTGCTGGTGTGTGGCTTTACTTCCTCTCAGGATAAATGGGTGTAAACAAGGTCCAAAATACACTAAACACTCAGCGTACGCTAAATGCTTGTTAAAAAAGTCTTTGAATGACTGGCTGCTGAAATATCAGCAATGGTTTAAATAGGCTTTTACATACAGATGCGTTTACACATTCTGTCTGATGCTGCATACAGATTTATCACTGGACACAATGTGTCACTCACTTTATGATTCAAATGTTGATTCTTATGATCAAACGACTGAAATCCAGGCAGTGTAAGAGCTGTTATCATTTTTTACAGTGACGAAAGCACACAAGAAAATAATACGAAATATTTAAAAGTTATTAAAATGCTTGTGTTTTGGCTTCTCATGAATATTGATGCACAATTTATTTTTATAGCATAAAGTTATGCAACATTTAAAAATAACAAAAAAAATTTCCACTCGAAAATGTTCATTACCACTTTTTTTAAAAGCTGCATTGTTCTCTAGCTATCTCAGCAAACATTGTTCTGTGTATATAAAATGATCTTTAATGAGTATTTAAGATGGGTAATGACACAGTTAAGGACATGGGCCAAATGGAGGAGAATTCAACTTGACCCAAAAGAGCTATAAAATGCTCACACACTGGACTCTTATGGTCTCAAGCATCTGCGCTGTAACTCATGGGTTTAAAAGCATGCCAGAGGCCACGAAAGCCACTCAGCAGAATGTTCCGGCTCAGAGGGTCTGTGGCTAGGCTGAAAGATGTTGCTTAGCCCTCTTGCAGAGATCAGAAGGCTGATATTCTAGTGGCGCTGCTGTAGGCCACTAGATTAGATAGGTGCACCTGCCGTTGCAGTTTTTACACGTAGAAATGTGCATAAACATGGCCGCATGTAAAGACCGTTATTACAGGGCTCATGACATGAGGAATCAAATCTCTCTTGATCTTTTGACATATAAGAGGTTTTGGTATCATTAATGGATCCTGCAAGTTTCATAGCTTAAAACGTCCTCTTTATCAATAATAATAATAAAATATAATAATAACAAAAGCAATTATGTAATTGTTCTCTGGACAAAAAGAATGTGAAATGGCTGGGTGTGTGATGTCACAAAGTAGATTGATTTTCATATGTAGTTTACAGTGTGTGTGTGTGTGTGTGTGTTAGCTCATAGTCAGAGTGATTCATGTCCACACTATAGACTTCAGTGGATGAGATAATGTTCTCTGAATGTTCTTACCTTTAATTCTGGGTCAGCACTTGTTTTTTGTATGTTTGTTTGTTTTCGTTACTACAAATGTGAGTTGAGTTAAATTTTAATACACACATTCTGCTTTACACGTGTTTCTTTCTTGTGAGATCTTCAGGGACAAGCGAAACATGTTTGCAGCAGGAAAACGCGCTGGATCCCAGCACTGGATCCCAGCACTGGATCCTGGTGACTGGTGAGCCAGCGCCTCAGAGCTGCACTCAGGTCTGTTCACTGTCATTTCCTGTCTCATAACACATGCTGTCCAGTCATTGTTGTGTGAAGGATTCTCAAATGAGGCTGAATCTTCCCTAATCTTTTTCCAGGTGAAATGCACAGGTTGTCTTATACTTGAGATGATCAACTGAAACCTGTGTATGTTTATAATAACAGGCTGCTTATTAGAATCTCATCAAGTTAATGTTATTCGTTTGTTCAGGTTGTGTCATCACTGTTGATTGTAATGATTATTATAATAACAAATGACTAAGCACCACCTCACGACTCTTGTGGTTGTTGCCTTTGTCGTTGAGTCAAATAGTTAACTAGTCCTTCACTAGTTGGCAACACGCTGTTGTAGATCACAAAGAGCCCCAGCTGTGTACTGTGTGTGTGTCTGAGAGACATAAACTTCTTTAGCTATCCCTATGACCTGGTTCTGGATTTTCAAGCTTGTAAACTGTGTCATTAAACCATGATATTAATAATCACGATTATTGATACTGTATTAATACTGAACATATGATCATGAATAATTTAGCGCCGGTATCTGTCTGACACTCCAACACAGTAGGTGTTATTGCCCCCGTTTAACAGTTTGCTGTAAGAGCCACAAAGCTCAAAACTCTCTCTGCCTCCCTGTACTTTATTGCTCAGAAAAAGGAAACATTACACAAAAAGAAGGATGAACTGGTAACAATATTTATTTGTAAACATTGCAATAGATACTGTGATAATACTGTCACTGTGAATTCTTTTGGACATGATAAACGTGTAGTAAAAATCTAATACTGTGACATCGCTGATGTGTACTGATCAGCTGTACTGTGTGTGTTAGCACAGGGTCAGATTGACTGTGTGTGTGTTAGCACAGGGTCAGATTGATTGTGTGTGTGTGTGTTAGCACAGGGTCAGATTGATTGTGTGTGTGTGTTAGCACAGGGTCAGATTGTGTGTGTTAGCACAGGGTCAGATTGATTGTGTGTGTGTGTTAGCACAGGGTCAGATTGATTGTGTGTGTGTTAGCACAGGGTCAGATTGATTGTGTGTGTGTTAGCACAGGGTCAGATTGATTCTGATGTTTGTGTGTGTGTGTTAGCACAGGGTCAGATTTATTGTGTGTGTGTGTTAGCACAGGGTCAGATTGATTCTGATGATTGTGTGTGTGTGTTAGCACAGGGTAAATTTGATTCTGATGTCCTCTGTGTGTGTTTGTCTGTTTTTATCCATTTTATAATTTCACCCAATACTCTTCCTACAACTCGTATAACGCGTCTAAATCATATTTATGTATCACCCCTAAGATGATTTGTGTTATTACGCG
Source organism: Botia almorhae (assembly GCA_036877575.1). Taxonomy (NCBI): domain Eukaryota; kingdom Metazoa; phylum Chordata; class Actinopteri; order Cypriniformes; family Botiidae; genus Botia; species Botia almorhae. The sequence continues at coordinate 7,803 of JAZGTJ010017994.1, forward strand.
GTTTGTAATAACAGCCGCATGTCTGATGGTGCCGCTCTCTGCGTGCTGGAGCACCAACGGGGCACTGTATTTAAATTGATCCGCGACACAGAGTTAGATTTGATTAGAGCTGAAGTACTGTAACAGCTGCGCTGCTGCAATAGCTTTTCTGAAATAAAGTGGAAGTCATTTAAACCCTCATTATCTTTGTCATTAGCAGCTCAAATGCTCCCCTGCCTCATGACTTTGTTGCAGTCTGGCTGCTCTGATGCACACCTGCACACACACGTTTCACTCAGACAGCTGCATGCATTTGTGTGGTTACACGACTTGAGGATCAATGTAAAGGATTGATTCAGTCCTGAATGCTGATTGGTCGATACAGCACTCAGAATGAATCATTGTAACACAAGTGATTCATGCCGGTGGTCGAATCACAGCCACGCTGATCTTCACTATAAAAGCATGAGTGTATTGCTGCCTTTATACTCTATAAATAAGAAGTTATTTGCTTCAGTAACAAAACAAAGCATCAGCCACATGTACGTGTGCGGTCTGAAACACACATACATGTATGTGATTGCATCACATCCAGAACACACTGAAACAGAGGCTGTGGCGTGTGAGACCTGATAATAATCTGTGTGCTATTTTAAGACGCACCTCCTGCCGTGAGGTGGTGGATTGGTGATGAGGGCTGCTGATGTCACCACTGTTGCCAAGCGACTGGTATGTTTCCAGATGGGAGTATGTGTTGGCAATGATGACACAGATGACCTTAACGTGCAGCCCTAAGCATTCGCACCTGAACTCACTGAACTGGACTGTGTGTGTGTGTGTGTGTGTACATGTTTATCAACATGTACGAGGATGGTAAAAGTCACACACATCTACATTGTGGGGGCAAGCCAGTGGTCCCCACGAGGGAAACTGATTATGAAACATACTAAATGATGCTTTTTTACAATGTAAAAAAGCAGAAAGGTTTCTGTGAGGGTTAGGAGATTTAATATACAGTTTATACAGTATAAAAGTCTTTATGTCTGCGGAAAGTCCCCATAAGGCATAAGGTGTGTGTGTGTGTGTGTGTGTGTGGACTCCTGTTGCTGTCAGTCTGTCACAGTTTTTGACTCGACTAAACCTTATTAGTTCAGTAAATGAACTTTAAATACATACACATCAGGGCACACACTTAAAAAGAACAAATCGTTTTTCTTACACATTTGCACCAAACTAACACAAGGTTGTCTTGCATACATACTGCTCTTTGACTTAAGAATAGTACACTCAGAAATTATAATAGTCACGTTGTTTCAAAATGACGAAAACAACTGAAAATTTGGAGCGTTTTCAAGCTCGTATGACAGCACCATCTCACAAAACACAATGTTTCTATAATGTTAGAATATGGTTCTCTTTTGGCATTTTTCCAAATAATAACATTCTAGAAAAAAAACGTCTGTTCTGGAAACCAGAAATTGTTATCTAATTTCAAATATCATTTGCACTGTACTGTCCTCTAAAGACTTGCAATACAATTCTGCATTACTCATATGAGCTGCGCCAGACAGACTCATGGTGCCGCATGCTGTGATGCCAACACACTGTCTGTGTCTCTCGCTCACTCACTCGCTCTTCACAGGTCTGTTCTAGCGTCTGGCTCTGAGGTGACCCAGGAATCAGTCTTTGCTTTGGGTCATGTTGTCTTTGACTTACTGTGATGTATGTTTGTCACAATGTGGTTTATTTATATATGCTCAAGACGATAATGCAGATGCAAAAGTGCAAAGATGCAATGCGTCGCATGTTCTCAGTTCTGTTGAATAATGGTTCTTTAATTACGACAGTGATAATAAATGATTGATCTTTAAATGTGTCATTTAACTGGATGTTAATATTCATGTAGTCAGAAAGAAGCGCAACGCTACATTAACTAACATGTTACATGTTTCCCTGTTGCTTCAATATTAGTAGTTAAGAATGAAATGAAAACAGCAACATTTTACCTGTACTTACCTGGAGTATGTTTAAACTGATCCTTTACCATGATTTAACATGTAAACTGTTTAAAAGGCAATACTGCTGGTTGAGTTTTTTTGCATTATAAACAGTCTTAACTAGTTTTCCAACTTCTCTATGAATTAGAATAAAAGAGCCATTTTTGTTACTGCACCTTTAAGACTTTTGTATGTAAATGGTCATTGCCTTTAACATGTTGATTTGTAATTGGCGTTTCTGCAGCATCGTTTCAATAAGTTGATCATTTCTGTCTCTTTCAGAGAGGATCTGCCATCACAGCTCCTGCAGCTTGCAAACTGTTTGTCTTCTCTAAGTGTGACGTTTCTGCTTTAACATTTGTACGGGTTATTTAGAAAAAAACTGCAAATGTTTTTATTGTAGTGGGTCACCGTGACTAAATTTAATATATAAATTGAAGTCGACAATTTCCTAATACAGTGATACATGATGCACAAGCTACACATTGAAATTGTACATGCTATGCACTCGGACGTCCAAGTAAACAGCGGTTTCTACAATGAAGATGATTCAAAAGACCTGAATCTGAAAATGACATGCGGAGCGGCTGTTTTTGATGTACATTTGTAAGTGCACAGCGCCACCTGCTGGTAAAACAAGTGTTTTACGTTTATTCTGCTTCCAGTTAAAAGTTCAACCTCTTATACTCATGATTAATATTTTTGTCACACTCATGTGACATCGGGGATGCAGGTTTTGGGGACAAAGAGACTTCACGTGCATGTCTCGGTCTGATGACGTCATGAGTATGGCTGGTCACAGCACCGGTGCCCTTGAGAAGTGAGTGAACGTCTTACCAGATGAGCCAAGACACATCACGTGTCTCTCTCTGCTTGCTGTGCCTACAAATCACAGCTGGAGGCGCTTTCCACGACTCCACAGTTAATGCTAACTGAACGTAAGCACAACCTCTGGAGAACAGTCATGTTCTTTCTGCTGCTTCATTATACATTCCTTTTAAATGAGGTTTGCAACCATTGCCAAACTTTAAGATGTCTAAAATAAACAAAAGAAAAACTGCTTAAATTTGCAAATGTCATAAAACTCACTTTCAGAGGAACACACTTTTGGTGCCTTTATTCATTTAAAATTTAAATCAAAAATTTAAATAAGAAATGAATTTTGTAGGATGTCCAAACAACTTATTTGGAAGTTGCATTACAGACAGTCGCAAATCTTTTGCTTAAATTTAGTAAAGCGGAACTTTCTCATTTTAAATGAATAGATCACGTCCTCCATAGACGCTCCTGAAGTCTTGAAGGACATTGAGAAGATGGTGAGATAATTTTTTCAAGGAACTGGTAAATAATTCACCATGAGATGTGAAGCAGTACACACGTACATACAGACACATACATATTGAGCCACTTTCTTCCTCCAAGATCTGAGACTGCGTCAAACCTACAGTACATTCTGAATATATGATACTTGGCACACCTACGGTACATTCTGAATATATGATATTTGGCACACCTACGGCACATTCCGAAAATATGACACTCGGCACACCTACGGTACATTCTGAATATATGATACTCGGCACATCTACGGCACATTCTGAATATATGATACTCGGCACACCTACGGCACATTCTGAATATATGATACTCGGCACACCTACGGCACATTCTGAATATATGATACTCGGCACACCTACGGTACATTCTGAAAATATGATACTCGGAACACCTACGGCACATTCTGAATATATGATACTTGGCACACCTACGGTACATTCTGAATATATGATACTCGGCACACCTACGGCACATTCTGAATATATGATACTCGGCACACCTACGGTACATTCTGAATATATGATACTCGGCACACCTACGGCACATTATGAAAATATGACACTCGGCACACCTA
>JAZGTJ010017995.1:0-11689 GCA_036877575.1 Botia almorhae
GTTCTGTTTTTATGTAACTGTACAGAGGCAAATTTCAGTGTAGATAACATACAGTACAGTCCGTATTTAAGATAAGCACTGGAAAACAAGCTACAGTTGAACTTGGGGTTGATTATAAATTATTACTTTAATCACCTTACATGGCAGTGTAGAGACAGGGAAATTAATTAATATCAGTTAAATCCTGAGTTTTATTTAAGCCTAACAACAGATTTAGTATCATCAGAAAATCTTACATTAGTCATGACAATAACACCTGAACTAAAAACAGTAACGTGTACTCTAAACGTGTCAGTATTACGTACTCACTTTGTTTTTCTCTTCCTCTAGTTTGAATCCATACAGCTATGATGAAACCTGTGTATCGAGCAGCGTGGATCACTTGCCCCTGGCTGCTCTACCCATCCTCGCCATTGCCGCACCCTATTATCAGAATGCCGTGGCAACGGTCATTGCTCAAGCCAATCAGGTTTACCGAAACTTCCTCCAGTCCCCAGAGGGCGTGGGCTTCACTGGACAGGTATAACTCAAATTGTAAATGTCACGAAAATACTGTGGAAACATTCTCACCAGTTTTACATTTAGAATGATTTCTCTTTCCTGAGGATGCAAAATCGTTTGAAGAAAATGCCAGTCACAAACATTAACAAAGAAAACTCAATTTTAACAGTGTGTTGATATAAACAGTAAAATGAGTCATAAGTCATCAAGTTCTCAGCTAAAATGAGCTGAAGTTTTCATGAGACTTATGCAAATCAGAATTCAGCTTAAACTGTTTTTTCAAACTGACAGTATCAGCATGGATTTGAAGTGAATGTAGCTTTTTCCTGTAAACACATAATCAAAGATCCCACACACTGTTGTACTGTATAGCTTATCATAGCAATTTTAGTGAATATGACAAACATTGTTTATGTTTAGCTGAATTGGGAGTCTGTATGTATAAGCAACATTGTTTAAATGTGACTATAAGACTTCCATCTGCTCACATATGGTATTGTATGCTTCTTTCAGGTGTGTCTTGTGGCAGACTGTGTTGGCGGTGTCCTTTGTTTTGACGCCTTGTGTTTTAGCGGTGACAAGCAACACAGAAGCCCTGAGGGGGGCAGCACGAACAACAGCACTGAGAGTCTCAAGGTGCAGACAGACATGTACACACAGTCACCCTGAACTCTTGTCTTTCACTTTCACTGTGATTGCAGCTGACTGCCATTTTGTCTGTACCACAATCCATGTCTGCTCAAGTGAGCCATCACATCTCCTGTCTGTTTTTGTCCTTCAAAGTTGTTTCCCTTCTTTCTTATTTTTAAAATCTCATATGGCTTTTCCACTCTTGTTTGCTGCCTTCTCAGCTCTCTCTCTCTCTCTCTCTCTCTTTCTCTCTTTCTCTCTCTATTTATACTGCCAAGCTCCAAAAAGTACAAAATAGCATCCTGTGCCTGGGTTTAGCTAAAATGTACCAGGTTCTTTATGCATCTTTCTTTCAATTAAAGATGCTTTCAGAGTTTTTAATTCCTTGTTTCACTTTTAAATCTTAGTGATATCTCAAAAGCTAAAAGCTGTCATAAATACTTGGGTTGGTTTAAAATGGATTTGAACCTCTGTCCACATGCTCGTACTATTTTTTAGATTGTGTATGTTGTTTTCAGTAGTATTTTCAGACAGTACTTACCTGTAGCCCTGGCTATCTGAAGTCCTGATGCGTAATACGTTTTCAGTCACCTGTGTAGTGTTTGAGGACACCACATGCCACATCCGCTGCTGAGCAGATGCCTCAGTATCAGTGCAACTAAAACAAAAGCCCACACAGGGCCAAATTTACATTTTTTGCTTTGTTATTTCAAGGTCCTGTTAAGACTGTCTTGGACACTGTTTATTGTGCTTCCATCATGTAATTTCAGGAATGTATGCATAAATTTGTGTAACATCAATAGATTATTGTCAAAGTCCTGGATTCTTGTCCTGAGTGTTCCTAGTTCTCTTGCCAGGATCCTGACATTCCCTGTTTTGTGTCAGAGCATGATGTCTAGAGCCTGACTCAATCCTGGTCTTGGTTCTTGGAGTCAGGATCTGGACTCATGTTCTGGGTCTCTGTTGTTTGTGGAAGCACAGGCCATGTGCTCTCCGACCCAGCCCCCTTGTTTCCTCGTTAATCCCGTTTCAGTTAATTCCCTTCACCTGCTTTCCCTCATTACCTGCCTTAGTTCCTTTCCAATTTAGTGCCGGTTGTTAAATGTTTCCGTTCTCTGTGTTTTGATTTAGTTTTGAATCTGTGAATATTTAGTTTTTGCAGTTTTAGTTCTTTGATTTGTCCCCCCCTCGAGGGAGGTTTATTTAATAAAGTCTTTTTTGTTAAGATGTCTTAAGCTGGGTTCTCTCTGGTCAGCTGTTGTAACAACTATAGCATAAATTTGTTTTACCGCATATCAGACCCAGATTTTCAATAATTAAAAAAGTCACATACAAACTGTCAGTATAAACAAAGAATGATGAACCATAAACCATTTTAATATTCATTTTATGACTTTCTATCATTAAATATTTTTAAACAGATTTAATTGTCCCTCAGCTGTGGGGTCATTACATCAAAATCAACAATTTGGGCCTTAATAAAGTTTAATTAAAACTTACTGTTGTTGGTTATCAAAGAGAAAAAAGCGTCACGTTCATACTGCATGAACTGAATTCTGTTTAAAGACAAAATGGTATACCGGTATCAAAAGAAATACACTTTTATCTACATAAAACAGAAAATGGAAAAAGCTGTAATTCAAAGTGTTTTTTAAAAACACAGCAATTTCTGGAAATAATACATCAGAAGGGCGACTGTTCCATCTATACCAAATCTTCTTTGTAAACATAAATACAAATGGAGGAACACTACTTTGCCATTTGCAAGATGTCACCCAAAACAGCAGAACATCAGTTTAAAGGTACATTAACTGTAGGTTGTTAAATTGTCTGTGTCACAGGAGAAACCAGGTGCTATAAGCTCACTGAGTCCCACTCTTAGAGGCAGCAAGCGGCTGAGTAAGAGCAACATTGATGTGTCGAGCCCATGTGACGTGCTGTCTGGAGTCTGTCATCCTCTCATCCGAAAACAAAGTGACTCCTGTGATGCAGATGTGGCCAGTGGCCAGCGTGAGGTCTTTCTCAGCAGGTGAGACCTTTTTGATTGACATGCGTTATTGTTATACAGCGGTGAATAACAGTGGACTTTGGAAAAATACCTCCTCAGAAAACAGAGCTTTACAGTGATCTAATTGTGAATTTAAAATCTGATAATTATTTAGTATTAGTTAATACATGGTGATTTCTTCATACATACTATGAAAAAATACACTCTAAGAAAAAAGTAATTGAGAAGCCCAAGGCAGGAGATGGATACAAGATGATTTCCAAGCCATAAAACATGCAGCTACTGTAAATCAATAATTAGAAGTATGACACAGCTGTAAATCTATCTAGAGCAGCTTTCCTCTGATTGACCATGCATGAAGGAGCCCAGTAAGGGAGGCCACCAGGAGACCAATGACAACTGTGATGGAGTTATAAACCTCAGTAGCTCAAATTAAAGAGACAACTGGTGCTTTACAAGTGAAGCACCAGTTCACCAGTTCACTGGTGCTTCAGCTTAATAGAGACTGGTGTAAAATGTCATATGGCATCTCAGCTTGCCAGAAGGCATGTGGGAGACTCTGGATGAAGCCAGCTGGAAGGAGATCTGTGATCTGATGAGACCAAAATGTAGCTTTTTGGCCATCTGACTAAACTTAGCCAAGTACTGCGCATGAGCAGACGCGCACTGTCCACACCATGAATCCTGTTGCGGGCAGATCATCAGCAGGAGACCTTGAAAGACTTGTGCGGGTAAAAGAGAAGAGGGTACAAAAAAGTTCTAGAGAAGAACCTGCTGGATTCAACAGACACCTGCAACGTGGGAGAAGATCTTTGAATACTTATGAAAAGGAATACTTATGTAAAATAACCATAATACTATTTGTAGACATAAGTTTTTAATTTGACACAAAATATTTTTATTTTAATCATTAAAGGCAGGATAATTCTCTATGTTTCAGTGGTGTAAAAGCATTATCCCGAGGCTTGAATAAACCGTTCTGATCTTATTGATAAACATCTGATGGCATTTGAGTTCTATGCAAATTCTAACATTTCCACACCATGATGTAAACAAACTTGATGAATATAAAAGCATGATTGAAATGTTTTGCATGCTGGTGACTCATTTAATTGTGTTATTTAGTTTACTAATAACAAAAACAACTTGATGTCTGAAAAATTATAGCATTACACAATTAAACCAACATTAAACCTTCTGAGTGGTGAGCAAAAAATCTGTTGTGTTGCACTGATATGGATTGAATTGGGCCAAACTGATTGATTTATAATCAATGAGATTCAGTTGGACTGGTTTGGATTTTTGGCTATATTCCTCAATTATCAGCAATTATCCTCAGTTGGGTTACTGTAGCTTAATTTCTCTTCCAAGCGTTTGTTAGTCCATTATTCAAGAGGAAGGAAAAGGTTATGTTATAAAAATAATTATTATTCATGACTCCAGGATGTATTGGGATAAATAGTTCCTGCTTGGTTATAAATCCTTAAAAATGTGTTGTGGGGCAGAGAGGGCCTCTTTGAAGACATCAACATAAAATGAAAACATTAATTGTGGATTGTAATTAATCATTAATGAAAAGTTAATAATAAATGAAGATAACTCGCTTTTCATGCCCCTGCTGTCTCACAGTCTGTCTCAGGATGATCAGTGTGGCTCCCGGCAGCCGCTCAATCCGGGCTGCTTTGAGTTTGAGGTTTCCGACTGCTTTCTGCTGGGCTGCCCCCTGGGTCTGGTGCTCGCTATGAGGAGAACAGTCTTACCTGCAGTGGAGGGTACAATACCCCCCCTTTTTCCTCAAACACATTGAATAACCAAAAAAAAAAATTTACTGCACATCTTATTTATTAATTTCCTTCTTTTATAATTCTGTTAGTGGCTCAGCTCCGACCGGCTTGTTCTCAGATTTTTAATCTGTTCTACCCATCCGATCCCTCTGCCTCACGACTGGAACCCTTGCTGCATCCACTTCTCACGCAGCTGCCCCCATTTCCTGTTCCCCGGTACCAGCGTTACCCTCTGGGTGATGGGCGCTCCTCTCTCATTGGTGAGGATCTTTTTGAGATTCACATGCAGTCACGCCAGAGCTGACCTGTTCCTGTAGCTAAAATGCCAGAGCAGAGCACCAGCAATGTCAAGGTTGTGGGTAAAGTTGTGGGTTTGGAACCCAGAGAACGGACATCTAAAAATATTGAGTTTACATATAGTCTTGGCTGTGCAAATAGGTGAAAAACAAAGTGGATCAGACTGATCCTCACAACACCATAACACTCTCTTAGCCAATCAACAATAGGGTTTATGTTAGCTGTTGATTACGTGTGTTGCATAGCATGGTTATTATTTTGGGGGCGGAGCAATGAAGGGAGAGGTGTGTTTGTTTGGATGATTTGAAATATTATAACAGCATTAGTCAGAAATTGCTTACAGCACCTTTAACTTTAGTCAGTTTGCGCACTAAATGCTAAATATTTAGTTAAACCAATACACTTAATACAGCAGACCTCTTCACCACGTTTTAGTTACCAACTAAGGAAACTTTTCCTGATATATCTTCATCCTAACACTTTTTGGTGTTTTGATTTTTAAATTATTTTTAAATTATACATGCAAATTCTAATGGATCAGAAAATCTTGGAATAGCTGCCTTATGGCTTATGCAGATGCCTTATAAATTTATATTACACATTAAAGGGACTATTCACTCAGGCCTTCCTTTTATCTGAGACAGGCATGCCACTAGCATTTTCCCAGAACATCTGGATGACATAGTAAACAGTGAGCCCATTTAATCCAAAATCCTTGTTACTTGTGAAATGTTTAATTCAAATTTTTAGTTAAATCCGAGGTCGTCTCTGGATTGGTTGAGAGCTGGTAATCTTAATCGTATCATTTGTCCGGCACTGTGAAATCTGGGACATTTCTCTGGTCCAGCCTTTATTTAAAGCAAAAATTATGATTAATTTACAGGGTAGGGTAAATGCTTATAAAGCATTTAAATAGTTAATAGGCAATTTAATGCTAGCAATTTAGCCTGCCTGTCTCAGATAGTTACTGCAATTGTTAAGTCTTTTCCTGCAGTTCAAGCCAAAGAGTTTTAGTAACGTATGTTCTTGCACACTGACGTAACAAATTGACCTTTCATGCTAAGCTCTGTATAGTCAATTCACATGTTAAATGGGGTCACATTGAGCATTTAAATCTAAAGTGTTTCTAAGTGATGTTTCCCCTCTGATCTCTCAGGGATCATCAGTATGCTGTAATGTAAGTCAGCGTCACTCTGTGTCAGAAAATCTTCTCAAATTAGACCCATTATGCAGCCAAGCAGAGGTCACAGTCATCAGAACAGAAAGCATAACCGTCATTGAACGGCAGGAAAGAGAGAAAACACTTTCACATGCACACAGAACAACTGGGTTTTGGGAATAATCAAATGAAATCTCTTTCACACCAGTAATTTACATTTAAAAGAAATCACAGAAAACAGGAAAATTATAAAATACATGCATTTCAGAATACATGGTAGAATACCATAAATTCTATAATAGCGCATATTCTATAAAGGCTATCTAGGTATTCTATCTATATATTTCATAATTTCCTTGTTCAATTCTTTTATCCTAATTTCAACACTGTTTTTCACTTTGCCTCAGCTGTTCTACAATGTATTTTCTGTAAAGCTGCTTTGCAGCAATACAAAATTGTACAAAGTGTTTTAGAAATACATAAAATGTAAAAGATTTTGTTGTTTTTGTCATTTTGTGTTTTATTTATTTCTCCTCAAAGCTGACACAGTGCTCAGACACATGTCAGACAGTGTGTGTGTGGACGGAAACCTAGTGCATACTTGCACAGAAAGTGGGTCCCGCAGGGGCAGCCATCGAGCTGTTCCGTGTGGCCCCGCCCACCCTGCCAGTGAGCCGATTGCACCTGCCCCAAGCGAGCCTGTTAACATCTCACACTGTGAGTTTAATAATCACAGCATGTCCTTGTGTGTTTGTCCTTGTATCTGGTTATTTTAGTCTGTTGAATCCTTTTATTTACTTTTACATGAAGGTCACAGACTTTCTTAGATATGGAGATATATAGGCCATCTTTATGTATTAAAATACACTTACATTAAAATCTAATCATGCCGCAGTTCATGTCATGTAGAGCCTAAGTCTCTCAGTTGTTCTTTTTCTGTCAGTGTGTAATAGGTGGTGGGGCTCAAAGCGATTAGACTATGTGCTGTACTGTCCAGATGTGCTCACCACATTCCCCACTATAGCTCTGCCTCACCTGTTCCATGCCTCATACTGGGAGTCCACAGATGTTGTGGCTTTTATTCTCAGACAGGTGAGTGCACAATGTACAATAGGCTTAAATTCTGCTACAAAACAGATCCTGCTAAAAGAGTCCTGCTATAAAACAGATCATGCTAAATATTCTCTGCTCATGTAGACAGCTGTTAAAGTTGCAAAAGAATTTATATCTCAAACTTGAAGGAAAAGTTGATCAGTCTGTGCTGACTGCTTGTTAAAATCACTCAAGACCCGTTGACACCTGGTGTACACTGTGCAAAAATGTAGGAATCTCACAGCCAGCACCTACACGCTGGAGTTATGAAAAGATGACAAGATAAACTTGTCAAGGTAAACTGACAGCTTATCTTTGTTTGCCAGATAATTGCAATATCTTTAAAAAAACTGCTTCGGTTTTTCAGTAGGTTTGCTTTGTTGTTTTTTATGATTGTTGTGTTTTCCTAGAAGACATTTTTAGAGGTTTCCAGTCCACTTCCTAACATAAATTGGAATCAAGGCTACCGTTCCTTGCCTCAGGGTCAGCTATAGTCAGCTTGTTCATGACCTCAGTTGTTAGAAGCTAACCATAAACAAATCGATCAGTAAACCCACCCTGAATTGGAAACTATTGGCATCTAAAAATTCTTCCTCTTTATTTTGGCTGCATATATATTGAGGGAGGGAAAGCTTACTGTAGGGGCCTTTGAACAACTTCAGTATAAATACAATGTCAGACAACGGTGTACAATACAATGGGGATATATATTGTATAGCTCGATTTTTGAAATACGAAGGTCAGCTTATTAATTGTGTCAACACATTTATACATCCGAAACCAAGAGAGCCAAGAGAGCCCAATGTGCAGTGGGTCAGACTGTTTGGATGAGGTGAGTGTGGTGCCCCTGCATGGGCATATGCCCTTGCAGATGCTATAACTACACCATGTGAGATAAGAGCATTTTACCCATTGACAGCATTAAAAAGTAGCCATGCATTCTGGTTACATAAACATTTGCATGAGAAACATAAAAAATACCAAACAAGAAACATGAAAATACCAAACATTTTATATATTCATTTTATACATTTCATATATTTAAGCAGATGTTTTGCTAATTTCAATAATATTTTACAGTGTTTTTGTTGTACTTACTATTGTAATAACAGTAAATTATTAATAATTTAATTCAACTAACCGTAAGCAACTCTAACTGAGTAAGTACAAGTTGTTAATTAATATTACTCAGTACTTATGTATAATTGCAATGTGACAAGGACACCATACAATAAACGTGAACCCTATTTTTTTAAACAGTGTTTTTTTTATTTGGGTTCATTCTACACCAAATGAAATTTTAAAAGTGAAAGCAGAATGGCAACATTTAAACGTGTGCCAGCCAAGCAACTGCCATTGAAATGAATGGGAATGTTAACTGGTAGCTTTCTAAAGGTGTTATAGACCTCCATGACTGAGCCTCACGTGAATCTGTAATGACTCATGCCTGAATCTGTACGAGAGCTCCACAGGGACGCTGTGTCAAACAATGGCCGCTCTTTTGTGCTGCCTTCTGAACAAACAGTGAAAAAAAGAGAAGGCCAAACAGCATCGACTACATAATGATGCTGAAATGCGTCATCCAGTTACTATATTTAGAAAGCATGTAGAAGTGCATTGATCCAGCCAAAAGATATGAAGAATCAGGGCTCTTTATGTCTAATGTGTTTAGTAAATGTTGTATGATATCAAAGCAAAGATGATGTTGATTCAGGGGAGTAGTTTTTAAAAACACATTACGATCAAGTATATAAAGTATCAGTAAGATAAACAGAGAAGGTAATATAAAGAATTATGTATATAGTCTCACCAGCATATAAATCAAGTGTAGTTTATGAGACTTTATTGGAAGTTCTGGATGTTTTGCATTTTCAGTAAAAGACACCAGTGTACACACTGTACACAAACTGCATTGAGACACAGCCCTTTACATATAACAAGAAACTTATTTTGCCATGTTCTGGTCAGGTGATGCGGTGTGACTGCCTGAAGACTGGAGCAACTGATTGTTCAGACATGATGCCCATCTCTCCCTCCAGCCCACGTGAGAAGTGGCTTCGGAGACGAACACATGTCAAACTACGGGTAAATGGCAGGATAAATTATCTTTGATCTCCCTGCAAAGTTGATTTTATGACAAATGTCATACAATGTTGTTTTTTTTGAAGACTCACCATGTTATGGAAATAAAGTGAGCTGCCATTTTAAAGGCAAGCATTTATTGGACAAACTATTGAAAGCAAGTTACTTGGAGTGGATTGTGAATGGGGAATGATGGGAGTTGGGAGTTGAACGATGGGTAGAATCGTATAGTGTTACATATCCCTGCTGCAGGAATGACACAAGTTTTGGTTGGGTCAATTAAACTGTGAGGGCCCATTGAGATTCTTTCAATAGATTTTCATAATGTTATATTAATCCAGCGATTGCGATCCAGCCTGTCAGTGTTGTTGTTGGTTGCTTTTTGATTCTGTTAATCTACTTTGTGTTTAGAGCCCCATATCACAGGCTGTTTTCAAATACAACTTATTCTGTCAACCTGAAATCCCTATAGAGCTTTTGCCAAGTATTTTAGTCAATCAGATTCTGGCAGAACACCTGCAAGGTGAAGAACTGCAGTGCAATGAAAGTTTGTTTGTTTGGGTTCCTGATTTGCATAATTTCTTCAGCGAATCAGATGCAGATGTAGAAAACAGACCTAACAGCAGGCGAAATTCATGAAATTCCCCCCATAAGTCTCACAATATATATTAAATATGCTTCACTGCTGAGACTCTGGAAGCTGTTCAGATGTAGGTAGCATGCAATATCCGTCATAAATACAACACTTAGGGGAACATACTTCAGAATACTTGTATTGTTCATTAACAGAACGTAACAGCGAATCATAGAGTTCATGACATCATTGTAACAGAGGATGGCCCGCAGACGCTGGTGGGCCGGTTTATGTACGGGCCTCTTGACATGGTGACCCTGACAGGAGAGAAGGTTAGAGACTCATTTTTAACAGTTTAAGTGATTTTGAACAATAATTTAGGATTTTTGTAAAACATCTGCATTATTGCATTGTTGTTGCCATAACAACAAGCCCTGTGGATATTGCAGTAAAGCTGAATTATTTAAGCTTGAAATGGGTGTTATATGCATTTGAAAAGATGTTTAAAATATACATCTTATCTGGCTGCCAGGTGGATGTGTTTTTAATGACTCAGTCTGGTTCTGGTCGTTGGGTGCTGTTTGACACCGTGGTCACCAACAGCAGTGGACGGGTCTCCTACACCATCCCTGCAAATAAAACACTTGGGGTGGGTGTTTACCCCATCAAAATGGTAGTCAAGTGAGTATTCATATACATGTACAAAACAACAGGAGCAACTCCTATATAAATGTTTATATGCTATATAAATTATAAGTATTTGAGTAATGGAGGAATTTGCTTCCTGAGTTGCTTGTGTTACATTTTCTTTACAGAGGTGACCAGACCAGCGCAGAGGCGTTTCTCACAGTGTTGCCGCGGGGAATGGATTGTGTGGTGTTTAGCATCGATGGCTCCTTCGCTGCCAGTGTCTCTCTAATGGGCAGCGATCCCAAAGTTCGTCCAGGGGCTGTTGATGTGGTCAGGTGAAGCCTTGACTTACACTGGCATCACTGGTGTCACACCTTCCATGATTTATAGAGCAGTACAGGAATGAATCACATGTTTCGAGAACTATTGATATGCTGGATGTTACGTAAATGGTCACACTTAACAATAAGTTTAAGATGATTAATATTGGTTAACAACCTAGTCAACATAACTTACAATGAACAGTATTTCTTAAAATAAATTTAAATTCAACACTTACTAATACATTTTTTAATGATTAATTAAGTTAAATCTGTTAACATTAGTTAATAAACAATGAACTAAAATGAATGTACAAAGATGTGATCTTAAAAAAAGAATGATCTGAAAATAAAAGCTCACTTAATAGTTATGTTGACTGTTAGATTTAACTGATAAATAATAATTTCACTAAGCATATTTGGGAAAAACAATCAGTATAATTGCAGATGTTTGATTCTTCTGTAGACACTGGCAGGATCTTGGGTATCTGATTATCTATATTACTGGCCGTCCTGACATGCAGAAGCAGAGGGTTGTGTCCTGGCTCTCTCAGCACAACTTCCCTCAGGGGATGGTCTTCTTCTCTGAAGGGCTTGTTCACGACCCCTTGC
>JAZGTJ010017996.1:780-11687 GCA_036877575.1 Botia almorhae
AACAGTACCACCCTCCATTCATTTAAATACTGGAGTCACGTCCCAGCTATATAAGGTTTCTTATACTGCGCAAACATTACGCGAACCAGCAGACACCGACTGGTTCCTTACAGAAAAATCACATGAATTTAACGTAATTTACACGTGGACAGCATGCGATCACATTTCACATAGAAATTTCCATGGGATTCCCATGAAAATGTTTCAAACTCACGTCACACATGTGACTACATTTGTATTAGCATATTTAACTGTATTTTGTTAACATTTCCTAATCATATTTGTTTCACATTGTATTTTGTTAAAGAAGACTAAAAAGACTCATTTTAATTTTATTTAATGTTATTTAAACAAAGAACAAACCGGGTTGGCTCTGCTTCTGGCAAACCTGGAGAAATGGGGAAAAAAATAATAAAACCTTTTATTAATATTGATAAATTAATAAAACCTTTAATCGTTTAGTACAATTTTTAAATATTTTAGTATAAAGTTATTTATAGTTTGTTCAAGTTGTACATTTTATTAGCGCTTATGCCCAAACGAAATCAAATAAACAACCTTTACGTTGCTAGCACAACGGTCTACCAGCTGAATTCAAGTAATACAAACTGTAATAAAACTATATTTTGTATTAGATATTTACAAAGCCTGTACAGTGCGTAGATTTGAACAAAACGAATTTACCACCAAGTTTCAATGGCTTATGTAACTTTTTAACATTGTAATGGAACAAGACAAAACAAAAAAACAGGATCAGATCAGAAGACAATCATGTGCTTGCTTGATAACACATGACTACAGCATGTGTTAGAGGCTTAGAGGCTGTTAAACTAAGCACACAGTAATGAAAGCCACATGAGTACAAAGCAGCAATGTATCATTTTTCCCCAATGACCACATGACAAATAAAACAAAAATGTTTCCCATGAGCTCATATACTTGTGAAACAGGAGGTGTGATAAAATAAAAATACCAGGTGTCCAGATTAGTCTGATGATCACACAGACATAAACAGAAATCAGTCGTTCTTTTCTAAATCATTAATATTTATTCGTTTTATCCACATTGGATTATACTACACATTGATCATTATACATTGAGTATGTGTAATCCCTGGAATCGAACCCATGACCTTGGCATTGTTAACAATATGCTCTAACGGCTGAGCTACAGGAAAGCCAGTAGTGCTATAAAAATAAAGTAGACATGACTAACAGTATTTTTATATTACAACAATAACTGTGCAGTAGGGAAATCCAAGCATATTACATTTACACATGACCTTAATTTTGGAAATTTGCCTCTAAATGTGTGAGAAAGTGCGTATGCTGCATATGAAGCTCTTGACATCATGATGTGTAAGAGTTTGAGAAACTTCACAGAAAATGTTTTAAGATTTTAACCTTAGGCATGAGCGTCCTGATCTGGGGGACGACTGTGTTTTTTCTTCTTTTTAATAATCACAACAATCACAATCACAGCTAA
This sequence comes from Botia almorhae, assembly GCA_036877575.1. NCBI lineage: Eukaryota > Metazoa > Chordata > Actinopteri > Cypriniformes > Botiidae > Botia > Botia almorhae. The sequence goes on from JAZGTJ010017996.1 coordinate 2,266, forward strand.
CACACATACTGTAGACAAACAGAGAGACAGCAACAGTGCATCAGAGTGTCCATTATTACTGCACTCCGCATCAGATGTTTCCGTTCCGTGCTTGTCTGTCGTTTTCCCAAGAGATTCACAGCTGTTAAAAACAGATGAAATACTCATAGGTTATGAAACAATGACAAGTTTTGATACTACAAAAATATCTTGTGAGAACAACACATGGATGAATCATATTTCATGAACCTGTGTAAAGTCAATATTGTAAAATTGATGATAATTACTTTGTATGTAACTTGCAAAGTGTACCATCTGAATATGAACCAACAGGGCAGTCTGCACACACTGTATCTTGAAATTCTGTTCCTATAAACAGTCAAAAGCACACGATAGAAAGTTAAAACAGAAAGTTAGTCAACTAGAACCGAGCTCAACAGAAAGTATCACATCACATGTTTAGATGGGATATTTTAAATTGAACACAGGTTTAAATGACTTTGACTTGGGCTCACTTCTGTCTGGAAGCTCTTTACCAAGTCGGTTTCAGGGCTCTCATCATGTGGTTACTATCATGACTTCATAATGGATTAATATGTGCTTACTGCTCCCTAATCATAATTCAGTACATCTTGTTTGAATATTATGATATTGTTGTGCTGCCAAAGTCACAACTTAGTGAACACTCTGACTGTCATGTGAACATGTGAGAAAACCTTCTGACTGACGTGTGTTTTACTGTACATTAAATAAATAAATCGGTCAATGGTTTAGTACATAGCAGAATCCCAAAGATCTAAAGCTGCTTTGAAGCTTATGTACTACCAGAAGCACTATACTAATCAATTATAAGCACCTTTCTATTAGGTAGGACAGAAACCAACAAACAGCTTAAGTTTTCGTAAATCAGGCACGGATGATAACAGACTGACCGGTTTGGTTGATATACTGTCCGGGTGAGCAGGTTGAATGTTTTTTGGACTTTATACAGCTTTTCCTCTGTAATTCTATACAGTAATGACCTGGTAGAGGTTCACACACAGTATTTGATGTCACTGTACAAGCTTTCTTTACTTTCAGACCATTACCTGTGAGAAGAAGGTGAAAAAATGCTTAATTCAGAGAAACTTGACAAGAAATATACAAAGAACTACACAGGGGTGGTGCTTGCCATGGAAAAACTCACTAACATGATGGCATGGTGCTGGTACTACTTAGCAGGATGCTAACATGGTGCTAGCATGACTTAATATGATGTTAGCATGATGTTAGCTTGTTAAATTTAGTTAAGTCTGTCATTTTTTCACCCACTTTTTCCATCCGCCCAAACACATCATACATAAACGCTTATAAAAGTCATAGTGCACCTCCCCCAATAAGACAGTCGATTTGACACCTCATTCATGGGTCTATAACAAACCATGTGGGATGAGAAGAGTGCAGAAATTTTGTCCAGAAAGAGAAGCATTTTGCAGTTTGCGTCAGATAATAATAGTGATACTTTGCTTCGCAAGCACCACTAATTACGGTATAAGGACTGACAAGAAACCAAACCAACAATAATCATTAACAGAGTTAAAGATAAAACAGATACTCACTTGCATCACAGAGGGAACATGTCAGACACTTATCAAACCCATTAGAGGAGTCACTGTAGGTCATTTCAGAACAAGACACACAGGTTATGCTCGTGTCCTCATCACAGTGCTTAAAAACTCGCTTTCCTATATATACAATAATAACAGTCTCATATTAAAGTCATGCTGTCAAAGTCATGTAAATATATAAACTGCCTTTTAATTCTAAGTGTCAGTGACAGAGAGAGAAACACACGTCAATGATAATGATGTAAGATATAAATCAACCGACTCTGCTGTAATGAGAAGTTTATTATAAGCGGACTCACCTGGATCACACATTGGACAGCACTGACCATTTATTTCATATTCTCCATTATAGCAAACTATACATAGAACAGGGTTCACGATGAGAGGTAGAATAGTTGACAGATGAAAAAAGACGGAGATTATCCACATGTTACGATACTAAGAGAAACGTCACTGCCACAGAAGTGATAATACCAAGTGTCCATTTTCCCTCGTCGGACTAAAAAAAAAAGAGATTTACCATGTTAGGCGGCAAAACAACATGTGTTCACATACCTCCCGCATTCACTGTAATATCGTCTAGACCGCCATTAATCTTAACAAATCCGCGTGTCAAATCAAACGTTCGTTCGCGCATCTATTTTCATCTGGAAGGCGGAAGTTTTAGTACCTTACTAATATGTAGCTTTACATCATTGGAAAGTATTGTGTGAAACAGTGGGTGATTTTACATTTGGTAAGGGCTGCCCCCACACTAATGGAATTTTACGTTTCGAAGATGGAAACCTCGGAGGTGTCAACATAACTTTTAAGTATTAAAACTGAAACAAAGAAATGCAAAAATGTTTTAAATCAACGAACATAGAAGCTAAAAAACACGACATTACACGTATATTCGGGGCACAGATTTGCGACACTTTATGAAGACACATCAGGATATCTGGCCACTCGTATACTTTCACTTTTAAATAATCCATGAGTTATTTTTTCCACCTGATGTTTCATAAGACGCCTGTCTTTTCCCTATTGACCAACAGCTTGTTCATTACGTTGCTTTGCAATAAGAAAAAACCTAATGGAAAAATTCACGTAAAAATAAAATTTCTCTCATACATTACTCACCCTCATACAGTCCCAAATGCATATGGCCTCGTTTATTTCAGATGCACATAACAATTTTTCATTGTAGATCTGTGGTCGCGTCGAAATCAACATACCGTCGATCACAATGTCTCAATTCAAACTGAAGCTCGATGCTGAAGATTCAAATCTCAGTGGTTCTTGAGACGAGCCACATGACAACCAATGAGATTCTACACAACCAATGACGAGCCACATGACAACCAATGAGATTCTACACATGCTCCTAACGACGCAGGTTTAAAAAAAAACTTCCTTACATTGTAAGAAAACCTTGTTGCCTTAAAATGTTACGTTTCAACTTGGCTTTACAAGTAATTTCAACTTAATATTTTATAAGTTAAGCAATATTTTAACTAATTCACAGCAACACCATCAACATGGTGTTTAGTCAACACCAGTCAAGATTAGAAATAATAAGTTGAAATAAATTGTGTAGACAATTTAATTGAACTTAAAAATCTTTAAGGCAGCAAAGTTTTTATTTTTACAGTGTGGAAACAGTCACATTAATGATATCAGGAATTAACATTTGACTAGTGAATAACACACTTCCTGTACCATTGCAGTGCAGTCAAGATGAAGGTCTTTCTTTTAAAATAATATGCACTATTAAAATAATAATTGTGTGCAGTACAGTGCAATTTGCCTGTACTAATACCTCTCTGTTCACTATATCTGACACTGCATGCAAAAAAAGGAGAGAAGGTATCACAGCCTATTGGCACCTGCTAAAAGTTAAGAAAGTCTTTCCTGCTTATGAAAGATTGATCACATGACACGAGAAGGCTTGTGTTAGCATGTATTTCTTTGCAGACTGCTCAAACGGAATAGAAACAGCATACCGCAAACATTTTATTTGCTCAAATTCTGTAAATGAACATATGACAGTATGAACATACCGTTTTAGAGGTTACTTTATTTAGGCTACGTCAATGTTAGACAAACAGGCATTCATAGCAAAATGTCTCTCTTTGTAATAAGCTGAAGTTACGAGGATTACTAGCGGAATACACTGACATTGCAATTAACTTGTAGTTCAAAATAAACTAGAAGAACTTACATCACTTGTCCAGCGTCACTTTGGTATGGTAATTTACCAAGTGAACCACATATTCTTGGCCAAAGTTTGGTAAGAGGATGACAAAGATGATAAAGGTCTGTTGTTCATAACAACAGACTTTTGCACTAGTAACCACATAATTATTGATTAAAAAATACGGTTTTTACTAGTGTAATGTAGGGTCAGGCACGGTCGGATCCATTTGCAGTAGATTTTAATAACAGAAATGTCAAACATACAAGGAACAGGCACAAACGTAAATCCAATGACAGGCGAAGGTCGAGACAGGCGGCAGACAAAACACACAATCAAATAAACAATCCACAAGGGCAGGCGGCGAGAATCACAATCCAAAACACTCCAGGTCAAACACAGAAAATCCAATATATATAATCCAGAAAACCGCTCAGAAATGTTACCAATGGCAAACAAGACTTCGCAATGAATAGAAGTTAGCGTCCGGTTTATATACAGTGCAGTACTGATGATCAGCTGTAAGTCCGAAAGTAATCAGGTAAGTGCAGTGGATACTGGGAAATGTAGTCCGACTTGAAACGCTTAGTACTCTGGAGAAGGCTCTCTCTGCTGCCGCGGTGGAGAGGGAGCTGGAGCCTCCACCGTAACAACTAGTAAGAATTGCATTTCTGATATCTAATAATTTCGACTACTAAGAAATAAATTATTGATATCTGTAAATGAATTTGCATGGCAGTCAATTGTGATATTTAACTAGTGAAAATGCAATTACTGATATCAAGAACTGGCTTGCCATAAAATACCTACATAAAGAGCTGTTCGCATGCTACATATAAAACACAGCGAGTTCACAAAAAACAGGAAGAGTTCACAAAAAAAAGTTAGAGGCTCAAGCTTTACCAACTTTAGATTACATTACGAAGTATGAAAAATCACTCTACATGAAATTAGGAAGAAAACTCTTTGTCTTTTGGACTCACAGACCCACCCCATTTTCCGTTTGTAAACAGAGCTGAAGTGACGACAGACATAAATGAGCAGTAAAGGATCACAAAACTCTGTTAATACGCAAAAGGTCTCTCACAAGACAACACAGTACAATGCAACTTTACTAAAAAGAAAACACAAATCACACTTATAAATATTAGTTTTACTTACTAAATGAAGCTAAAATGCAGGCATCTGTTTTTGCAGTAGTCATTTAAAGCTTTAACCACAATGTTTACACAGTTCTCTTTTCCTGTAACTAACCACATCTCTATGGGGGGAGGGGAAATGTCATGTTTTTGCTGTCCTTCCTACATACAGCTGCATGTGTTTTAGGGTGGAGGAGAAACATCATGTGCTTTGATAATGTTCCAAACAACACTGAAAACAAAGCTTGAGAATCTACACTTGAAGTGTCTAAACTGAAAACATTACCAGTTCAGTTGTTACATAGAAATTTGAACCTCGTTACAAATATGTAAATATTTCGATTTTTCTTATGTTGCGTCCTGATACTACAATCGTTTAAAATCATTTTATATTTTTTCTCATTAATCTACACTCGGTACCTCATAATGACAAAGTTAAATTAAAATGAAATTTTAGAAATGTCTACAATCTCTACAATAACTCTTGATCTTTTGCTCAGTTACCTCCCAATTCTTGATTGTGGCTGAGATGTTTCTACACCTTGTTTCTACACCTACGGCACCAATGGTTCCCAAGTACACAGCGGCCTCCATAATTCTTAAACAGAAGAAGTTTGGCACAACCATGGCTCTTCCTTAAGGTGGCTCGGCCAAACTGAGCAATCTAAGCATATCATTTCATAGAATTTCTTCAAGTAAATAGCTTTTTTAGTAAATAGGGAACTGACATTAAATTTAGAAAGTCTGTGAAGGCAACTAATGTGCAAAAGCTCGGGGGATGATTTTAAAGAAAATGTTGTAAGATTAACCTTAATCTGGTGGATGATGGTACTTTATCTTTTTAATAATCACAATCATTGCCAACACACACACACACACACTATAGACAAAATAACAATCAAAGGCAGTGAATTAAAGTGTCTGTCATTACTGCTCCTAACGTCAGCTGTTTGAGTTCCTGGCTTGTCTGTTGTTTTCTCAAGAGATTCACAGCTGTTAAAGAGAGAAGAAATGCTTTGGTTGAACTTACAGAGTTGTGTAAATAAGCTTGGATACTACAAATATATTTGAGGAAAAAGAACACCAGATCTATTTAACTGTAGAACAACAAATGGATGAATCGCATTTCATGAACCTGTGTAAAGCCAATACTGTAATATTGATAATAATTACTTTGTATGCAATTTGCAACATGTGCCATCTAAATATGAACCAACAGGGCAGTCTGCACACACTGTATCTCGAAACTCAGTTCCTATAAACAGGCAGAAAAACATACAGTTATGTGGTAAAGTAGAATTAAGCCACCCCAAAGATATTTTTTTAGTTACGCTACATAATATTTACATTACATTAATATTTACATTACATTTCAATGTTATGCATTTGGCAGGTGCTTTTATTCAAAGTGCATTCAGGGCATACAGTTTTATTTTTAATTATTACAATTATTCCCTGGGAATCAAACGAACAACATTTGCGCTGCTAACGCAACGCTCTACCAGTTGAGCTACAGGAACACAAGTATTGTAATAAAAAGTGATACATTTCATCCAAATATCCAAACCATATCCCTTGACTAGGACTAGCTGTCCAAAGTCTTCCAGCTTGACTAAATTCTAGCTGGAAGTTCACAACCAAAGCCTATGTCATCTTAACTTAGCACCCAACTACTGTTTGTAGAGTATTAGAGCGAGAATTTAAATCTACACAGTGAAACTGATGGTCTTTTGCACTATAAAGTCTCAAAGCCTTACAGCTGTTTTGTGTTTGGTGTCTCTGGTTCAGCGTCACTACAAACACACTTATTGCCCTTCCTAGCTGCATATCAGCTTTTGCTATGTAGGTGTATAGTGAAGAAGAGTGAATTTAGACTAAGGCTAGAATATTAATCAATATACATCTTGCTGCTTCTTTATAAATCAGGTGCTGATGATAACAGACTGACCGATTTGGCTGATATACTGTCCAGGTGAGCAGGTTGAGTGTTTTTTGGACTTTGTACAGCTTTTCTTCTGTATTTCTATACAGTAATGACCTGGTAGAGGTTCACACACTGTATTTGATGTCACTGTACAAGGTTTCTTTACTTTCAGACCATTACCTGTGAGAAGTGAAAAAAAATAAAAATCTGTCAAGAGATACAGTAACAGTATATCTGTAAGCAGGGACAGAGCTAAAACTAAAACACATTTTACTCACCTGGATCACAGGTAGAACATGTCCGACATTCAGTTAATGCATCAGGTGAGTCAGTGTAGGTCATTTCAGCACAAGACACACATATTACGTTTGTGCCGGTAAAGTAATCACAGTGTTGATAAACTCGCTTTCCTATTAAAACAAAAATCTCAGATTGGAGTCATGATCATCAATGTTTAATGTTTGCTGTTCAATCACGTTGCAGCTGAGCACCAGTGAGGGGTTTGTTTCTCAAAATATACACTATTGTGTACTTGTCATTTTGTTGTGCACTTCTGTTTACTCAGGTTAGATCTAGGTTGTTTTTTCTTTACACATAGTAGTGCATGGAATCTTTTCTCAAATAAGCAACAAATGAGTTTCTCTAAAAATGTGTTTGTCTTTGGTCACATTAAAGCCAAATTTGTCTTCTTTTTAAGGGGTAAATTTAGTTATTTTAAAAAAATGCTACAATGTGTAATACTTCAGCAACTGACAAAAGATACTGTACTAGGATGTCCAAACTGCTTTAACGATCATTTTCAAACCAAATAAGTACACTTCGCAAAATTTCAAAATCCCTGGTAGCCCTTCGGGCAGGCACTCTTCAGATTTTGGTAACCTGAAATGAAGTTAAGTTGCCCAAACAAAAATCAACCAAACAAATATTTGGTTATAACTGAAGTTCTCTGAACTTGTTAAAACAATATAGAACGTAATTCAGTCTGTGTCAGATTCTGAATCTGAAATATCAAGTGAAGTCACAGATAAGAAAATGTCACTCGACTTTGAGTGCATAGCATCTCCATCAGCTTTCTGCATCTGTACATCGGTCTCCACTTCAGAACTGAAATACCTGCGTAAATGTATGCGCATCTTATTTTCACACGCACACATAACGATTAGCGATTTTCTCTCCACTGCTGCGCACGCGCTCTCTATCACGTTTAATCTTGCTGCAGGAGATTTGTCACGTGAGGAGAGTAATGGCTGATATGACGAGCGTCACTGATATACAGTTCGCAAAGTGAAAGTTGAAAACGATCATGCATGTTTTCTTAGTAGACTGGAGTAATAACTGCTGACAATGAAACTTTTCCAAGATAATAACATTAGTTTCAACATTAGTAATGTATATATCTAAATTAACAACCTAACATCTGGTCCACCTGTTGTATTACAAGTAGACTCACCTGGATCACACATTGGACAGCACTGGCCATTCATTTGATATTTTCCATCATAACAAACTGCTACACATAGAACAGGGTTCACGATGAGAGGTAGAATAGTTGACAGATGAAAAAAGACGGAGATTATCCACATGTTACGATACTAAGAGAAACGTCACTGCCACAGAAGTGATAATACCAAGTGTCCATTTTCCCTCGTCGGACTAAAAAAAAGAGATTTAACATGTTAGACGGCAAAACAACATGTGTTCACATACCTCACGCATTTACTGTAATATCGTCTAGACCGCCATTAATCCGCCATTAAACGTTCGTTTGCGCATCTATTTTCATCTGGAAGGCGGAAGTTTTAGTACTTTACTAATATGTAGCTGTACTACATATTGATGCAAATTTTATTTTCGACATTCGGCTGATATCACGCCCATGATATTTTTTTCTGTTTGAAAGATGCAAAAAACGTCCCTACATTGTAAGAAAACTTTGTTGCCTTAATTTTAAGTTTAATCATCTTGGCTTTACAAGTAATTTTAACTTATATTTTAATATCATTATGTAATATCAACTTTATATTTTAAATCATAAGTTAAGCAATATTTTACCTATTTTTAGTCACAGCAACACCAGCAACATGGTGTTTAGTCAACACCAGTCAAAATAATAGTTAAAAATAATATAAAAATAATATTTTTTTACTTGATACTTACTTTATGAGTCAAGATGAAGGTCCTTGTTTTAAAATAATATGCACAATTTGTAGCGGCACAGCAGGGACGAGCCACTATCCAGAGGGGGGTGAATTAATCGACGCGCGAGTCCGTGGTTGATCTTTTCCATTGTTTTATTTTCAAAGAAACATAGTGCTTAACACTAACAGTTGCTAAAACATTAGCTCCAATACACCAAACCCGTGGACCACACGGTCTAAAAATTGTGTCCGCCTTCCCTTACTCTTGCTCCACCTACTCCTCACCTGCCCTAAATGCAGAGTCGTCATTAAATAATAAAAGTCTCCAACACACAAACTCATAACATTCAAAACAGATAATCAAATAAACACATCATTATAATTAACAAATTAAACAAACTAAATTGTATTCAAATTATTAAATCAGTCCATTCGATGAAAAAATAGAAAAAAGAAATG
>JAZGTJ010017997.1:0-11687 GCA_036877575.1 Botia almorhae
AAAGGAAAAAAACTAGAGCATAGTTGTAAACCATTTTTCGTCACCAAAATGCATTTATTAAAAAGGATTTTCTTTTTCTCTCTGTAGGCGCTATCATTGGTCAACCTCAAGATGGCATCATGGCATCATTTAACCAGAAACCTTACAGAATCAGCTTAGTATAATATTAGCTTTAAATTTATTGAATGAATTTGTCTGTTTTTAGCAGCACGTTCAGTGAGTCGTGCAAAAATGATGAATGGGAAAGTTCAAAAATTACACTTACATGCATTAATAAAAACATCCTTTACAAATGCTTAATATAAGCATCCTTTACAAACAATTTCTGGAGTGTAAATACAATGAGTAAAAACATGTTTTGTAAAGTAGTGGCAGATGCATTTTAAGATACTTGTTTTCCATTAAGAGAACAAGCGCAAGATGTGTTCAAATAGAAGGATCTAGCTCTAGCATGCTTAGGCTGCCTGAAGCCCTATGCAAATTTGCACAAAAGGTAAACAAAACAGTCGTACCAATCTCTAACTGAAACTTTATCAGTGCCACTCTAATTCCCTCCTATATATATCCTCACTTCCTGCCTGCATATGAAGATGGAGTCTCTGAAGCACTAACACTAAAGGGCGGAGCATCTCCTCTGTAACCTTTCCCAGCTTCCCTTTCCTCTTCCTGTCTGTAAGTCTGTCCCATGTCCTGACTTTCCCCAGGAGAGTCTGTAGCCTATTTCTATGACAATTTCCCAAGATACTGTCTATACACTAACTGCCAGGGAGTAAAAGATCAGATTTTTTATGCCTTTGGGAGTATATGGAAACCTGTGCGTGGTCTTGAGTCCAAAATCAAATCAGTGTAAATCGGTTAAGGTGTTGTTTCATGTGAACACCCTTTTTAAAAGAACAAGTAGATGTTTATACTGTACTATCTAGGCTGCTTAAACATGCATACAGAGGAGGGGAGAAGTTTATAGTAAAACTAACTTTTGCTTTCAATGAGAAATACTTATTACTCATTTAGCAACTCTCACATAACACACCCAGAAAGGACAAGTTAAACCTGCTGAACGCACAGCACATGAGATTGGCCTCTTCCACACAACAATCTACCTTTTTCACTGTAAAAGCAACAGTGCATTATACCACCCACAGCAGGAATCAGTCAAAATTAGGTTATTAGTAAATTCTCTAGGCAGATTTCCATTTGTTAGTCATACAAAAACACATTGTAACAGTATTTAAAAACTAGCCCAACAGGTTTGGCCAGCCATGTACTTTCAATCATCAATCATCTTCCTCACGTTTGTCACAATGTCTGACAGTTCTAACGACATCTTTACTTCCTTCTTAACAGAAAACCTACATACAAAAAATGATGGTATGGGTGTGTACAACTTCATTATCCTGCTTAAACATACAAATACCAAAAGGAACTAACAGAAACCAGGCCTCTACAGAATGCATTTGAGCAAGGTTTCGTGATACACACTGAGGAATTGTTGGCAGGGCTCCATCACAAAACCACCTATGATGAAGCAATAATTGCTTTATACCAGTTCAGAGAGAAAGATCACTTTTCATAGAGAAGTGAGATCACTGTTGGAATAAATCTGTCAAGCTAAAAGAAATGGTGACCACAGTTCCCAAACTGCACATCCCAAATTATGAATCACAATTTGTATTAAAGGTGATTTAATTTGGACATATACAACCACAAAATGGCTAAATTGTGAGAAATCATTGCAAAGTTACAAAGATCTGACAGTCAGATTACGAATATTCTTAAAAAAATGGTCAACCAATAAAACATACAGCCAGCTTTGGCATAACCACATGCCAAAAATATACATTTTTGTTTTTGTGAATATACATTTTTACATTCTACTTGAGTTCAGAATTGCTCTCAACTTTGAGCTGCCCTCTCCAAAATGATAATCATACACATGTATACAACCATAATCATAACATACAGCAGATCCACATGGCTAATATTCTAAAAATACAGTATAAAACTATAACTTTTATAATTAAAACTTTTTATGATTAGAATACAATGTTGCTTTTATAGAAAAGAAAGATCATCTGAATTGCTTTAATTTGCCTTAAGTTCACGTGTCGCTCTTGGCCAAGGTTATTTTTTTATCCAATAAAAATTGCAAAAGAACATTTGGTAGGATGCTTTGGTACTGCAGGTTTTCTGTACATGATTTGGAAGCCTCGTAATTTAAGGCATTGAAAGGAATACAAAAAGTAAATTACTGGAGACAGCTACTGTTGAACGTCTGTATTAGATGCTTTTCTAATAAGATGCTTCGGGTACATAGTGGATAATTTTCTATTTGATGTGTCTGTTGATTGGGTTTCTTCAGTTCACCTGTGTGTCTGCACCCAAATTGTGCAGACAATAGGTAGATTTTAGTCTTTTAAAGCAAAGAAATAATGACCAAAATTGTTCCTCTCTACATAAGCATGGTAATGGAGAAGAAAGCTAAACGTTATTGATCCTGTTGAGCATTCACGTTTGCAATGGTCACCAATCAAGTGTCCCAATGTTCTGATGATAAAATAGTTGGGCTAACAAAAATTAACCACTTCGTTCTTGTTTGTCAAAGCAGATTATTGCCAACCCCCTAAATGGCACAGGTAAGAGTTGAGAGGAAAAGCACTTTCTTTCTGTATTGTGTCCCAAAAAGAGGGAGTTGTATTGTGTTCTAAAGAAAGGGAGTTTTTCCTCTGGTGTTCAGCTGGTTCACAGTGTTGAGCATGTGTGAATAGGATTATGATGATCAAGGTTAACACCAGTCAGCGATGTAGTCAAAATCTGCAAACATATCCTGCTCAGAGACTGTTAGAATCCTTGATTCACGAGGTGGAGTCAGTATTGGTGCCTCTGAGGTGAACTCATCATCAAAGTTACTAACATCCTCGCGGCCTCTGATGGTCGGCACGAATGGAGGACGGATCTTTTTTGCCAGAAGTGCGGCCCAATCCATATTCTGAGTGAGAGTAAATAATTGTGTGGCAAAGAGTTTAATGGTGATGTATGAAAGTAAAAAGAAAATAAATATTAAGGTAAAAAACAAATTGCTTACTCTGAAAAAAGGATGTCTTTTCACTTCCTCTGCATCTCGTTCACCCGCGCCAAGACGTCGCTCTGGATTTCTCCTTAACAACTGTAGAAGAGGAATGCTGAAAGTATTAGCTGGTACATTATTATATAATCTACAAAAAGATAATTACAACAGAACAGTCTAGATCAAGGGTTTGACTATACTGGATTCCATCTGAACATACCCTTCTCATTATAGATATGGCTTCTGTGGAGAGGAACCTTGGATAACGAACTTCATCGTTTACAATGCTGTCAAACACCTCCTCTTCATCATCACCAGGGAATGGAGACTATAAAAACACAATAAGAAATCATTACTGATCTGATATCAGCTCTTTCATGCAGAATGTAATAAGAACTATTAAGTACAGTGGTACAGTTAAGTACAATGATTTCTATAGATAAATGAACTATTCATCAATCCATTGATCATACCTCCCCAACCAGCATCTCAAAAATAAGAACTCCCAGACCCCACCAGTCTACTGCTCGCGTGTATGATGTCTCAGTTAAAACCTCTGGCGCTAAGAACTCTGGAGTACCACAGAATGTACTAGTGCGATCCTTAAATCCCATTCCTAAAGGAGGCAATATGTAATAAAAAAAATTATACACAGTAAAAGGCAAACAACACAAAAAAACAATGTGACAATGTGGTAATAGAAAAAGCAAATTCACCTTCTTTGCAAAGACCAAAATCAGCAATTTTAACATATCCCTCGGTATCTAACAGGAGGTTATCTAGCTTCAAATCCCTGTGGAAAAATGCTTGTTGCAGTTACATGGATGGTAAATAAATCTTTCAGAATCTAGAGTTAATACTGTAATGACTGGTGCTTACCTGTACACAATTTTATGGTCATGCAGAAACTGTAGACCCAAGACTACACAAGCAGCATAGAAACTATGAGGAAACAAAAACAAAGCCATTTAGGAAGGAAATACACGTAACAGAGTCATTTTGACAGCAGCAATAGTAAATTCTGTCACTTACATTGCACGTGGTTCAGAGAACACGTCTGCATGAATGTGCATCATCAGGTCTCCGCCTGCTGCGTACTCCATGACAAAACACACATGCTCCTTGGTTTGGAAACAAGCGAAGAGGTTTACCAGGAACGGATGCCGAACACTGTTCACAGTCTCAAAGATCCTCTTCTCACACATGAGGCTGTGGATAAATTTAATCAAGGTATAAACAGTAAATTTGAGGCTTAAGAAAGGTAACTTTCTCTTTATTTGCTTTTGGTTTGCCTTTTTATTGCCTAAATATGGCATTTATATGGATTTAAGATGTAGCTGTCTGAATTTGAACCTATGTGAGTGCTGTGTGAGCACTGAAGCTCCAACAAATCTAGAGCACATGCACCCTTTATTGGTTTTTATAATAACAGGAAGTAAAACAAACACAGCATATGATCAAGTGTTTATTTGTTTTCAAACAGGAAGTACAATAAGCCTTTACCTGTCAACTTCATCCCTTGCAACAATATCACCTTTCTTTAAAGCTTTAATGGCAAACATTTCCCCAGTGGTCTTGTAGTCAGCAAGCAAAACCTGTTGAATAAGTAAAGCAACTGAAACAATGAAACTGCAGCTCCTGCAGACCAAACCTGCAATACAGATCATCTGCAAACTACCCTTTACCAAATACAAACTGGTAGCTGATCTTAAATTTATAGAGCATTTCCAAATGTTCAACAATATTCTTCTGCAAAAAGGTAATCAACGCTAGACACAAAAAGATATTTTAACAGAATTTACTGTAACAATGTCCTCATTTAATAGCAACATACTGCATGTGCATGACAATTTTATATACCTTTCCAAAGTGGCCACGCCCCAAAACAGCTACACATTTGAAGTCTGTCAAACTGAATTGAACTTCCTCCTCTTCCCTAAAGGCATGAAACACACTTTTAGTATTTTACTTCCAATAGCATTTTTATGTTTTACATTGCGTTTTTACATATGCCGCCATGACATCATTCATCGTGTCTTGCCTTATTTCAGGTTTTTGTTGCACTGCAGTCAATTCCAGGTCAGGCTGTTCAGTCTCATTTTCAACCAGACTGTCGTAACCTGGTTTAGCTACTGTGCTGTTCAAGAAGTCAAATGTCGCTAGAGCATCCTGAGGATGAGAGGCACTTAGTCATTCCTAACTGTGATAGAACCATTATTAAAAGGAAAAAGCCACCCAGAATACATACTGCAAATTATTTACTCAACATATGTTCCAAACTTGTACACTGCTATTTTGAGGAATCAATACCTTTTGTAAAAGTAATTTGCTATATTCTGCTATATCAATTTGCTATACCCCTAATGTTGCTGCTCTAAAACTATGGCAGATGGTTTTTTTTTTGGTTCTTTGAACTTAAGTAAATCAATCACTATATCTGTTTAGACAGAATTTAGAATTTTAATACATCTTAATACAGCCACTCCCCGCCTTTACCTGCACCTCTTGTCCATCTTGGATCTTTTCCTGTGATGCCGTTTCCTCCATCTCCACCGTGATAGAGTGTCGTTTTGAGGGAGGTGTGGCTCCTTTGTCAAAGTCTAATTTGGTCACGGTGGGGTCGCTGAGGGAGATGGGGAAAATTACAACAAAGTTTTGACAACATGCCCGTTTCCATGTCCCACATTACAGAATTCATACACTGGGATAAGGAACAGGGCTGTTGAGCCATCTGAAATTCTAAATTTAGAACACCAATTAAGTTTCCAGACATATTAGTCACTGTTTATCAAAACAAGATTGCAGAATAATTGTGATGGCCTTTCCACTACCAGATGCTCTGAAAGGGAGCGAGTGCGCTTAGAATGTGTACCCGGGTAGGGAGTGGGTGCCTGGGTGTCCGATCTGTCCTGTTTCAGGGCTCAATGCTGAGCCCAGTTCTGCCACCTGAGGATTGATTGACGGAATGGCTCTTCTCACCAGCCTGCCCCAGGTGGCGATGTTAATGTTCATTTGAGGAGCACGCAGGAATGTTTTCCCTGAGAGGAACAAAGTTCATGCATGAGATAAAGCAAACAGAAGACTTCTGATTTCTGCACAGTAAGTAACATTACCCAAAAATGAAAATTCTGTCATTTACTCTCCCCATGTTGTTCCAAACCTCTAGGACTTACTTTCCTCTGTGGAACACTTTTTTTTTAAGAATATCCTGACCGTTCTTTTCCATATAACGAAAGTGAATGAAAACTGGGCTGTCAAGCTCCAACATGACAAAAGGAAAAAAATCCATTTAAAAAAATCCATAAATATTTCATCACAGTGACCCCAGTCCTCATTCACTTTCACTCTATGGTATGTAATTGGCCAGGAAATTCTTCATCAAATTCAGTTTGTGTTCAATGAAAGAAAATCATAAGTGTTAAGGGTGAAAAAGTAATGACAACATTTTTATTTTAGATTATTTTTCCTTCAAGTCTATAAAACAAAGATATTCATTGTCTTGGTAGAAAAAAACGGTTCAAACAAGGTCAAAGTTCTTTTAAACTGAAAAACATTGCTCCCACAGTGGAAGAAAATTGAACCACAGAACTGAGTCAAGAGTAGGCTGCATAATCTAATCTGCTTGAGTAAACGTCAACCATTCTCCACACTGAGGCATATCTGGCACTTCATAAGCATACCTTGCTGTTTAGAGAAGATTTTCTTTTGCCTTTGTAGTTTAGGCCGCCTCTCAATAACTGGGTTGAAAAATGTAACCTGTATCCAAAGAGGCAGGCATAAACACAATAAAAATATCCATAACAGAGCCACCAAACTTGTATACTGCATAATTCTGTGTGTTTGAGAAGGAAAAAATTAAAATACCTCAGCAAACAGTGTTCCTTGTGGTTCCAGGTAGAGGCACATGCCATGACGCTGGTTGTCCAGGAAGTCCTCCAGCCGTAAAAACTTGACAGCACACAGTGAGCGCCAGTCTCTCCAGTATACCGCTATCTCCAGCTCACGAGACTACAGGACGGACAAAAAGGAGCTTTTAATAAGTGGTTTATCCAGCATACATACATATTGTACACACATGTATATCATTTGGGTAGCAAAGTTTTAATTTTATGGTTTATTCGTGGCATTGAGAGGATTTCCAGCTGTTCCAGGTAGTTACCACCACTAAGTCTTTAAAAGATTCTGCTCAATCAATATGGTCTCAACATTTATAAGATTTTCCTTCTACCCATTTTATCAAGCAAGCACAAGGCAACTTTTAGCAAGGCAACAGTTTGACATTTACAGATCAAAATATGGTGGAGTTTGTCCACCATATTCAGGCTTTATTTTACTGTTGATTGGTGACATCATTTTGCCTGCCGTAAAATTAAATGCTTGGTGTCAAAAAGATAAGTGCAAGCCCAAACCCACAGACATGTGAAAGATCATCCAACATGTCTCGTTCTTTATATCCACTATTTCTCCACAAGCTGAACAAATAGCAAGCAACCAATGTTGATTGTGACCATAATGACACAATCATTAAAATTCAATTCAGGTTTGCTTGTGCAAGCGTGATTAAATATTAAATATTACCATCAAACCTAGGAAAAAATGATACAAGTAAAACTGGAAAGCTTAAACTGACAAGCTGTCTTGTATGAGTTTCCATAAGAATTGGGTCAAATGTAGGATTAACATTTTCAAATTTAATTGAGGCTAAAATGGACAGCATGTGTGCATGTGTGTGCAGGGTATTATGGGATTAGCGTATTTTTGACCATGCAATTTCACATTTGTTACCCGGTCAAGTTCCAGTGTGAACTTCTGGTCCCAAGACTGGTTGCTAACTGGCTTCCAATGGGTCTGACCCACAACTGTGTTGTCCAGCTTTAAAACAGCACTGATTTCATCTGCAAAAACAGCACATACACGCATTCTTTAGCTGTTATTGAACACATCTTGAACAAAGATGTGGATATACATGTACCCAAACAAGCACGCCAAGTCAGAACAAGTTTGCAAAGTAGTATTTTCCATCTTACTGTACAGAATAAGGAAATCACCTTAAGGGCAAGCAAAAGTGAATTATGACAGTCAACTAGATTCATTTTTTATACTGTCAGAACTCTGTTAAAGACTGATGATACTATTATCAGTGGGTATAAGGATCCCAACAGAGACTAAAACTGATAAATTGTTAATTGTTCCTGATAAATGGAAACAATGAGCGGAAAAAGATGTTAAAGAAAAATCACGTTCAGGGTAGTAATTCACACGGGTGTCTGAATTTGATTTAACACAAACGGTATAAATAAAACTGTAATGAACAGACTGAAATGTAGCGAGCTGGTAACTTGGACCGAATTATTGAGTTTAGTGAGTTGAACCTGTGTCTGGGATAGGCCAGAATTATGAATAAATCACTGAGGCTGGTTTGTGTACTGGATCAACAGATGATTTGCTCAAAAACAAGCAAAGGAGAGCTAAAAGGGATTTCATTTTTTCCAAATAGCTCAAACTACATTATTCTGTGTTTTACAGAAGTTACACAGTTTTAGAACAACAAAATAGCAACATTTTTACTTTTGGGTGAACAATTTCTTTAATTAAACTGGTTCCTCGCCTTCCTTAAAGATTGAAATGCATGGTCCATGCAGGTTTCTTAAAAACAAATGCTTCACCATCTGTATGTGAAAGTAATGCAAAATCCACTCAACTGGACAGATCATCAGATCTGGACAGTGTTCGGCTGCTCCCAGATTTATTCTTGTTTCCTCTGCTCATAAATGAGGAGCGTGTCTCACTTGGGCTCCAGCCGGGCAAAGCAACAGATGCTGTCTTAGAGCGACCTGGGACATTCTCCAGGAGGTCCTGACAGCCCATGAGCCTCACGTCTAAAGTGCCTGTGGATTTACAACACAAACCCCACTCACTCTGAGCCAACACTGTGCGACACTGTGACATATCATTTGTGATTCAGACAAGATATTTAAATGTGTAAACAATTTTAAATGTCTATTTCAAGACACATACAGCAGTTATACAGCTTTATATGGAAGTGCTACTGACCTATACCAGTAATGTGAGCTCTTTCTCCTTCAAAATGAAGGTCAAAGTTATGTGCAATAAAGCCAAGGGTGGGGGAGGGGGAACACTGGGGCCAAGTTTGTGTTGACACAGTGCAAAAAATCGAATGTAGCTCCTACATGCCTTTACTCAGACAGTTGTTCCCACATCCCAAATGGAGCTAAAGGCACAGTACTTTATACTGTATGTTACTGTGGAAGACTGATTACCATAGGCAGTAAATATGTATAGTGAACAAGATTTCTTTTTCAATTACATTTTCTATACCTGTTAAACAGGCAAAGGAAACAATGCGTTTCTATGGACCTAAAAAATTCCTCCAACAACACAAGGGGCTTTTTATCAAGCAAGATTCAACCCCCATCTCCTTTAATCCCCACCCCCTGCCAAATCTGATCCCCCTTAGACCTCAAGGCAAATCCATTGGCTAAATGAACTTGTTCTTTGGTGACTGATTACGAATCCTAAAATATTTGACTAAAATGTGTAAATGACAATTACAATAAAAACCATTGGAACAAATTGTCTGCTTTAAGTTTCAGTTTGTATGTAATCATGTCAAAACATTAACTTTCACGCTATATAATAAAACACACTTGAAAATACCATGCATGTTATTCAAAAGCAATAATGATGCTCAATATTTTTAAGTTAATATTGTTTCACTTGATTTTTTAGTTTTTCTTTTGTTTTCTTTGTTTTCCTCCCCTGCTGAAAAAGCTAAAACCAGTCTAAGATGAATGGCAGGTTTTAGCTGGTCTACTAGCCAGGTTTTGTTGTTCAAGCAGGTTTAACAGGCTGGTTTTAGAGTGTGTTTGTCTACTTTTTATAGCTGGTGAAGCTGGTCAGGGTGGAAGACCAGCTGACCTATCAGCTAAAACCAGCTTTTCCAGGCTGAAGCCCAGCTAAAACCTGCCATTTCCATCTCAAACCAGCTGACACCAGCCAACCAGCTTAGACTGATTTTAGCAGTTTGTTCAGATAACCACTAAAAACAGGAGCTAATATACAAGCAGTCAGAAAGAAAAATGGTATTAAGCATTTTAAATCCTTTTTTTACTAGCCTGTATGGAATTGAAGTAATTACCTGTCAGAGCAGCTGGTTTGGCCACAGTGCTATACAAGTTGTTGGTGGACATGATGTTTTGGCGGGGACTGAGAGGTGGAGAAGACACCATGGCTAACTCCTCCATGATTAGACTGGCCTTCGGGTTATTTTTGGGCAGCTCACTCAGTCTCTGCTCCAAAGAGAACTTCAGAAGGTCTAGCTTCTGACTAGACTCATTTAAGCGGGCCTGAGCCTGTAAGATGAAGTCAACCATTGCTTATAAATGCAGACAGACAACAAAGCAAATTAACAGACCACAATGAAGTCCTATAATTAGTCTCATATAAGTAACAAAACCGAAGACTTCTAAAAGATATACAAAACTGGGCGAACGACACAATACACAGTGGTGCATGGGTAACTTTGGCAGAGTGAGTGGAAAAGCTATGTTATAAGTCTTGGACAGCCATCCGAGTGTATGCTACAATTCAACACAAACATTCCTCACTAACTTGCGACATGACTGCTCCAGAAATCAGGGATTTACATTTCTATGCGACCAAACAATTTTCATTTATTTCAGCAGATCAACATCAAAGAAACAGTTCTTTTAGATTTCTTTGTTCATTTTAGCTTTGTAGTGGTTATTGTGCACAATAATTTAAGCTTAAAGTTTAAATACTAAAGTATTTAAACTTTAATATTCGCCATAAGCGAATCTCTGCTGTTTACAGAGCGTAAGGCTGTCATAGAAAAAAAAAAAATTTCTCAGGACACCTATATTAGTATTATATGTATGGGGTAGGGGCATTTTTATGTGTTATTCCAAAATAAATGAATGAAATGTAAAAAAGCCTTCTAATGTAGAGAAAGCTGACAGACAGTATTACACAGAAATACAACAATTATACAACGGTTAAAAAAACATCCATTATTTGTAATTAACCCAGTGTCGTACCATAATTATGGTTTAAAGTCATAAAAGCTGTAAACATTTGGCCCTTGAGTCAATGTAGGCAATTAAAAGGATATAATGAAATGAATAACATATGTAAAAACAAAGATTCCAGATACACATTTGATCTCAAGATTTGTGGGGTGTGTAGTTTACATTTGGTCGCTGACATGAAGGTATTTATATGATATACACGTAAAAATACATAATGAGACCAATCATGCCTTCCATCATGCAGTTATTGGGCTAACAATAACTGTGACTATAAAATTAGGGTTAATCTTATTCATACACTGACATAATTATGAAGAGAAAACTTATACTGCAAGATATTACCAACGTACAATGTTAATGTAAGAAAAATCCCCGGGTAAACAGAATCACTTTGCTAGCAGGTTTATTAGCGCATTAACTGATTAGATAGTTATCACATTATCTGTTTTATGTAGATGTACAGTACTGTGCAAAAGTTTTAGGCAGGTGTGAAAAAATGCTGTAAACAAAGAATGCTTTCAAAAATATAAATGATTGTTTATTTTTGTCAATTT
>JAZGTJ010017998.1:0-11687 GCA_036877575.1 Botia almorhae
TGTCCTCACCGGTCTCTGAGAGGAGTTTGATTGACTCAAGAACGCGCTCGGTGTAGACCCCAGGTTCATAGTTCTCCATCTCAGCATTAATAATGTGTACCACGCGAGCAGCTCGGCCACGGATCGCACCCGCTGTCCTGTCCAATGTGTCCACATCGCCCTCCTGCAGGGCAATCACACACTTATTCACATCCTCCAGAATGTGGTTCTCTGTGAGAGAAGGAGAGAGAGAAAGTGAGATAAGTGGTTTTGAAATTCACACTGACACCTACTGGTGTGGAAGTATGTAGTTTACTAACTACACAACAACAAAGCTATTTATTTTGTTTTTCTGCTGCAGTGCAGAGAGACTGATCTCTCTGATGTGCTCGTACTTAATTTTTAATTACATTCCTCAAAATGACAATTTATTTCTTTGTGTAACCTTTTTAATTTGCCTAAAATGACCGTGTGCACCTTATAATAATCTATTTTTGGCCTTCTGTCACTTTTTATTGTAGAGGGAGGCAGACAGAATCGATAAATGTCACAAGCCGGACTTGAACCTGAATCGCCCATCAGCACCACAGCTGCCACGCCTCCGACAGTCTTCTAGAAGGTTAATGTAATCTGAAAAACCACAGAGCTGCGTTTTCACAGGTGGACCTCAATAACTCATCAGCTCATGACTAAAACCCTGACATGGCTCTTATTGACTGTTATTTGTAATTTGCCCTGATAAGATCTTTAAGTAGCTTTGGAAAAATGTTTTGTTTATCCTTCCTTCACTGTCTGGCAACAGATCAAAAGAGCAATGCCTAAAAACTGATCTATTAAGATCTATTAAGATATTTTTTCTTGTACTATATTTTCTCGGTTTTTTTATTATTTTCATGTAGAAATATTTATGCTTTTCCATTTTTGCAGAACACAAATCAATTACACACAATTGATTTGGGATTCAGGTAACAGTGAAAAGCACAAAAAGATTGATTATAGCCAAACTAAATTTTACAAGCAGATGTTTTGTTCGTGGATTACAGAAGATAATTTTCCAAACTGGAATCCACAGCTTAAACTCGAACCTGGACACCCTGCTGGTGGGTTGAATATCGATATTGTCAACTGCTTCATGCATCAGGAAAGATGAGGAAGGATGTGATCTGCAACAACCTGCTTCTCCTTACATTTGTATTTGTATGTATTTAGTATTGATTTATTAAAGTAAAACAGTATTAATAATATCCATAGTTTTATAATCTCTGCCTAAAAAGATAAAACAAGACCGTCCAGTACTATCATAAAAAACAGTTAATGTTAAGACCTAGTTAAGTTTAAGCAAATTGGTGTGTCGTCTGTAAATGAAAGAATTCAATTTATGCAATAATTACGTGATGGAACACTCAGGTTAAAAAATGTATTCATCAGCAGAAATGGCTGAAATTTCATTTACATACCAGATAACGGGCATGCGTGTAGAAAAATGCAGCAGGTAAAATGGAGCTTTATGGTTCTGTATAAGATTTTTTCATTGACATTTATGTATTTTGCAGACGATTTCATCTAAAGTGACTTTATCAGTCAGTTTATTCTGACTTTGTTTTTTTTTTATAAATTCATGATGTCGCTGGGAATCGAGTGTGAGGTTTAAACGTATAGATGTACTTACATTTTACGAGTTGAACAAACTCAACAGGGGAAGTTTTAGAGTGCTGTTTCCCATGCTGCTATTGGTTAATTGGCCAAAACAAACATTCTGATTAAATTGGACTCTTTGCAGCTCATTGAGCAATAAATGGGCATCACAATGGTAACCTCTGAAATACCCACACATGACAGTCACATTAAACGCTAAAAGTGCTCCCCAGCCCACTTTCATTAACAGCTAGTGGTTATTGTTATCTGCCAATTCAATTGGAATTATTAAGTGAAATCAGCACGATTTTAAATGCAGATGTGAGTTAAGTCGCTTTTCAGTTAGTTAGATTAAATTGTTAAGTTCATCCTTTGTGAAGACCACATTAGGTGAACTTGATTGCACAGGATTTTAAGAGTTACTTAAATTACTTTAGTAACCAGTGGTGACTCAAACTTAATTTTCAACAACCATGTAGCATTTTACTCTATGTCAGAATGTCAAACGGTTTATCTGTCTAGATATATCCTGTCAAGTTCACCTGATTTGGTCTTACAGGTGATGTCGTCTTCTACGAATGCACTGTGCTTATTTGGTCTGATATACCTCAATGCAGTTAACAGTGTAAGGAAATCAGCAATACAGTACCGGACACAGACAGGAAGTCATCGACCGAAGTGATGTCATCCACAGCCTCGGTCAAGATGCGTACTTGCTTCTCCCACTGGTCCTTGAACACATCCATGTTGTCCTGGGCAACCTTGCTTTGAGGGCGGGCGGCCAAGGTTAGGGCTGCATTGATTACCTGTAAGATCATTAAGATTTTCAATAACCAGAACACATTTTCATCAGTTAAACAGCAGCCAGTAAAGCAGGAAGACCAGCAGCAGAACGAACATTCCTGCTATTCTACATGGAGGGAACTGAGTGTCTTTTTTTGACAAATTTGGGTGTGTTTTCTTTACTAAGATAGAGCAACATGAAGCTACACATAATTACTTTCAGAGTTTTCTGGTGAACATTCACCTGCAGCTGGTCACTTTATCAAGAGGCTTTCAGTGATGTTCCTGAATCCTAATACCTCACTTCCTCCCTTCCATTAGCCCGTACAGTGTTTACTGGAAGAGCTTCAGCTTCACACCCTAGACAATCAAATCCCTACAACCTACTAAAGTCAGGCTAGATTTCAGTCAGGATGGAGAGTTTGAGGTCTGCTTCCTTCTCTCTTTTCCATCTTTTGTTTGCAGATGTCTGTGGCTGGGATGTCTGATAATGTCAAATATCCTTCAATCATAACATTGTTTACATTCAATGCAAATAATGGTTCCTGTCCTTTTTGTAAGCACCGCCAGTAAATGTCATTTTAAAACAAAAGAATGTTTTGTGATCTTTTATCGAAATGTAATAGGCTGCTTTGTCTTTTTATTATTGCAGCTGACATCACCAATCCGTCTTTCTAGCCCCTCCTCTCCTCCCATGCATCATAATGGAAACATCTTTTGATCGAATTAATTCCCGATCGCTAAAATCAAGTCACACATTTGTTTCCCTGTTAAATATCCCGTTTCACTCTGAGATCTCACACTTCGAGTGCGTTTCATGTCGACAGGTGCACAATCTACCACGAGTCAACATTTTGAAGTTGAAATCTGAACATCAACAGAAATCTAAAGCTCTACACTTGCGCTGGAGGCGATTACAAAACGTTTATGCTCCGAGCAGAAGTTTCCTTTCACTGGTGTCGTATAAACCTGTTCTGAGACTCTGTAAGAGGCATAAGAAAAGCCAGCGAATGGATGGCAAAGGTTTGGAGCTTTTACCTGAGGACACAGACTATCGATCTGTGTAGCAGCCATGCGCACTAGCTTCACACCCTCCTCGTTGTTGGAGATGGAACAGGCGAGGTTAGCCACCTGAAAGACAGAGAGAGCTATTAGAATGGTTGGCTATTTGCAGAGGGAGGCTAGACTGCATGGAGTAACCTCTGCTCACAGGCTCTGGGTTCCAGACTTCTGTAAATCATGTATTATAGACCAGTGATTGGACATGGCCAAAGCAGACACAAACACACAGTCCCTTTCGCTGTTCATGTTCATAGCTATCAGTGCTGTGTGCAATGGATAAGGATTTAATGCCTGGCTTGAGAAGGCAATGCTGGAGCAAAATATGTACAGAGGGTTAGGGCTCATCCATGTGTTAGATTGGTATTTGTCATTTTTTGGCATGAAGAACATGATTTGTGGGCCACTCGTCCCCCCCACCAACCATCCTGCCTTGATCTCTCGCCTTACTGTTTTAAAAATAGAGGCCATTTGAATAATTGACATCAAACACATCGTAATTTGAATTTTTGCCGGAAATTTCTTGACATGTTAGAAGCTGCTGTTCACTTTTCTCCTCTGGAGTGATGGAAGGGCGGCGGTTCGTTCATGCACGCTATAGCAACTCCCAACTATTGCGAGCACAATTACCCCAAAAATGACAGCTTACACACGGAGAGTGGCCATAATTCAAGTTTGCAGAGTTCCTGTTATGCGCTTATAAAGTAACGGTTTGAGATTGTCTCACCAAACCGAGCAGCTCTGGTGGAATAACAAAGGTGTGTGAGGCTCATTACCGAAGTTCATACGTGCATGTGTAAATCATTAGTCGAGTTTAAGAAAATAAATAAATAAAACTAGAGAAAAAATATAATTAAACTAGCAGATGGCCTCTCTACGCGAAAATGCCTCCTTGTCTAATTTACGTCTGCCCGTAGCCCTCAGGTTACCCATCATGCAGTGAGGCTGGCACGCCTGATAGGTGTGTACATGTGAATGCGCGGTTACGAGGAGGAAGGGTCTCATGTACCCGCTTGTTTCCATCGACAGAAAATCATCTGTACTAAAAGGGCTGGCCAGATTGGATCCTAAAAGCCTGGCTGATGCCTCCTCCCCTCTTGCCAAACGCTCATCCAAGTCATCCCATCCGACAGAAAAGCCAGAATATTGCTCTTAAAAGTTTATAATTCGGTGACATGTCAGACCCTGATGAAAGGCGCTAATAGGCGTGTCAATCCACTTTTGAAAACAATCCAGAATTGGTGTTACGAGCGTGTCATGCCCTGGTGGGTTTAAATCAGATTATGCGGCAGTCATGACTAAGGATTTTGATGGCACTAAAGTGACATATGCCTGCTGGCAAGTGCAATGTGAGCGAAGCCATATCAGCAGGCTTCCCTTCTTGTTTTTTTTTAAGGTAAATGGAGGCAAATCAAATCTGTGTTAGAAAATTCTTGCTGAGGGCCTTTTTTCTCCTGTTTACCCCTGACAGCTTTGAATGCTTTGATGGATCGCTCTTGCATATAAGCGTGTGCACGCACGTGTGTGTTTAGCTGTGCTAGTAAAATAAACTGAAGTTCTGTACGTGATAGACAGAGGCAAGTGGTTTAGCGTACAGCAGTGTGTGTGTGTGTTTGTGTGTGGGTGGGTGGATCCAGAAAAATCAGTGACATAAATGACATAAATGTCACACATAAATGTATTTTCTCTTGAATCACAATAACAACACACAATGCATCACACTGTCAAAAACTGATTGTTCTCATGCATATCTATAGTAAACAAAACGTGCGGATTGACAACATCAAAGTTTATAGCCGCTTAGATGTGGCGTTTCATTTACACAGAATGTTAGTTCCAGGACTGCCTCTGATAGGAGCTTGTTATACTCTCGTATTCTATTTTAAATGGTCGGTTAGTGGGTGACGTATTTTATCCTTTAAAATAATTGTAAAGAAAATATAAAAAGCACAACCTTCCCAGTTACTGTTGTCATTACCACTACATCATTACCATTACATTACATTTAATGTAATGGTAAACGCCTCTTCTGCGTCAGAATGTTCTGACTGGATTAACCTTAATTAATTTGCCAGTAATTTACCAGTAAAGACAGCATGTGTGAAACGGGCTAAATTTTTACCCTACGGTTGACTAGCTAACTTACTGCGTGTGATGGTAATGACATTTCTCATTTTTCAAGGAGGAAGTTGTGTCCTGAACAACATAAAAATTCCACACCGTTGTTTCTGTTTTGAATCGGACTGTAGCCTTCAGAAACAAAACTGAATAGAATCATGAGGTAGCCAAAATCCCTGCCTCTTTATCAGAAAAAGGCGAGGGAGCAGATTGGAGCGGATGAGAAGGTAGGGGCTTTGTGTACACCAGACTGGCAGTGTGGCACTCTCAGCATTTGCAGGGAAATAATATTCTGTGATGTAGTTGAGTGGAAGCTGTTGCCTCCTCTGGTCCTCACTAGCCCTTCATGGTGTGAACACACAGTCAAAGCAGCAGCCACTGGACAACGGCCAGAACTGGCCAATGCGTCTGCACTCAATTCTGTGAGCTGGACTCGGGCCAAGACACAGTGTCCGGCCAAAACTACTAATTGCAATTATCTAAAGAACTGCCCTCTTCTGTGGGACCATTTCTATTTTCTCAAAGAGAAGGCCACTGTTAGGTAGCCAAGGATGTCAAAATAATATTCATGAGTTTCATGCTGAGCAGAGACAAGCGTGTGTGCCCTTGCATGTAGGGAAACAGAGAGAGGCCGCAGCGTTGCTCTGTTGCAGCGTAGCTCTGTTGCAGCGTAGCTCTGTTGCAGCGTAGCTCTGTTGTCTCTCTGGCCAACCATCATGTGTTTTCTAGTAGGACTTTTATAAAAGCTATTGATCAAACTATTGATTTCTGAGCATTTCATTTGGACATTCAATATAGAGAACATCAGCGCACATCTTCTGGCCTTTCCCTCGAAGAGTTCTCAAAAAGATGAAATAAAATGAAGTACACGTGTGGTATTGTCACACTGTCATCTATAATAAGATTTGAGCATGCCACATGGTCAACTACCACGTAAGTTAATAAACTACGTAGTATTCGACTGATGAACACAAATCAATGGACTGTATTTTTTGGTTGTTACGTAACAATGGAAAATTAGCATTTTTCTCCCTACATAAGGCAGTGTTTAAATGCATCACATGTGTACTTCCAATGTGAAGACCACTTCAAAGGACACACTCTTTTTGGCCAAATTCGCAAGCAGAGCTTCATGCCTCCACTGCTGAAAAAGCCAATCCCATAATGCATTGCGATGAGCCACACAGGCTGTACAGCTCATGGGCACTAGAGCAGAGGAGAGCAGGTTAAAAGAAGATGTTAGCCTGACTGCACCCTATTCCCAAACTGCATTCCGGTCAGAGTGTAAATAAATCAGCCTGTCGGCATGTATGAAGCAGAACGGCCCAATGGGGCGGGGGGTACACATGCAGGTCGCTAAGCTTGACCATGCAACAGCAGGCAGCGAAATAAACAGGAAAACCCCAGATGTTTGGGACATGATGACTCCTGACATTTCTACAGGGAGAGCTGCTGAAACCTAAACAAGTTTGTATATTGATCTAGATATAAAGTTACAGGGAAATGAAAAGTGCAGGACTTGTGGCCCTGGTTGTGTTACAAGGCCGACTTGTGTCAACCTCTTTTCTTCCTGCTTCCCATCATTTCCTATCCACTTTTCTATCAATGAAATGTATGTATATATCTACAGTATATATACACACACACACATACATATAGCAGAAGTGAATAAGCCTCTCTGACACTGACACTTTAGCCCAACATAGACGTTATAGAGTCGAGATAGTGGGCATGTCACAGCCGTAGAAGCTGTAGAAGACCGAACACCTCAATGGAGCTTTATTATTAGAGTCTACCTGTCCTTAGCTTCCCCCTAAGCCAGAAAATATGCTACGCTAAAAGCCTCCAGCTAGTGCACTCAACTGGGTCACAGGTCCACCCAAGAGGACCTTCTTCCCAGAAAAATGTCTTTCCTCCACATTTTCCTGTCAAGTCCCCATTTAGAGAACCTTCAAAAATCCCTTTTAGAGGCAGAGGGCTCCAAACCGGCCTGGTGAAATGTTAACTGTCACCAAAGTTGTGCTATGAGGCCCGAATCTGATCTATGGGGTTGTCATAAATAGACATCATGTAGGGATAATGAGATCTGGCATGAAGGTCAATATGAAAAACAGTCCCAGCTAAGGCGGCCCTTCAGCCTTGGTAAAAATGAACGCTTCATTGTATGCATGGGCAAATTTCAGCAAAATGTAAGTTAATGGGCTTTGAGGAGCCATTTAAGGCTAGTCGTGAGCTAAAATGAGATTAATGGAAAAAAGCCATTAATAGTCTATCGCTAACCTTGATATCTCTCCATAAAAACAACACTGCTCTAAAACACTGTTCCTGATGTACTTCTGAGAATTTTAGTAGAAATATGTCTATTATTGTCATTGGGATTGCTGTTGTTGATGTTCTCAGCATTGTTACTGTTGTTATTTTTGGTATCATCCTCATCATTATGAGTGCTTGTCTGACCCCACATCACCACAATTCATAACTTCCTCTAAAATGGCTTTCATTTTCTGCTGATGTCATCTGGGCTCTTGGGTAAAGCTAACCATTAGCCAAATAGCTGTTTAGGCAGTGCTATGTAATTGCTGCTCTTCACAATCCAATCAACTTCCACTGGAAACAATCAAATATGTTTCACCCTAAAATACATTACGAAAACAAAAAAAGCTGGCAAACTTCAGTTCTCATTGAGAACTCTTTTTTGCTTTTGTTCTGCATCTGTTGTCGATGATGTGTGAACCTCAAATGCAGATTAATTGTTAGGGAGAATTTTGAAAGTTTAATTTCAATGAAGACATTTCGGATACTGAAAAAATTCCAATTCTTGCTTTACAGATTTTCTTTGTAATTTTATGTATCATGGGAAAAGCTTCCATCTACTTTGGAAGTCGAAAAGTTTGCTCTTTAAAACAATTACACATAACAAAACTTTTACTCAGTTGTGTTTCAGGCAAGATACTTATAATTGAGTTAAACACTGACATGTATTACCTATTATAATTGTGACGTACCCTTTTTACTCCTGTTTCAGTCCTAACGTGTTGGGAAAATGTTAAAAAATAATATTTCAAAGGCATTTTTACTTTCCTGCCCTTTAAAAGGCTTAACAGAGTTACAGTAGCTGCTCCTTCAGTACTGCTGGTGTTAGCTGGAACACAGAAAAAACAACTGCACCGAATACAGGAGTTAGCGATAAGCTTCAAAGTAAACTTTGGTACAGCAACAACTATCAAAATAGACTTCAGCCACATAGAGGTACACTGCGGCACACACATCATCCCGGGTTGAGTCTTATTTGTCTCCAGAGCCTATAATCTTAATCATGCGAGTCACAGGACTTGCTTAAGAAGTCAGTGAGCGTCCACACCACTTTGCCTGACTAAGTCACTGTGCCAAGCAGCTTATTGCCTGGGAAACCTGCAGTTTGGAGGGTGGCGTAATTAAGTGCCTCACAATCATCCAGTTGATAAACAAAGCCTCAACTGCGGCAAATAAAGATAAACCAACCAAATGAAAAGAGAAAGCCTGTTGAAAGCCTGGTTGATTACTTTTCTTTCTTATTGCAAGGAAGGTGTGGCGGCTGCCATTGTCGGCTTAAAGCTTTAATGGAGTGAATGTCATTTGCTGCTTCCATGATTACGAGGCGCTTGAGGTATTTTAAGACAGGTAAGACCAACCGCCGTTCTGCAATAAGTAAATAAAAGGGGATTACAACCCTTACTTTTAGAAATGCACATGTTTAGCCTGTATTTAATGAATACAATGCAGTTTATATGTATATAACGCAGCCTGTCAGGTAATCTGATGACTTTCAAGTGCACTTAAAAGCCTCCACCAACCAGTGGCAATGGAGTGAACCATACTGACTGTTCAAGCAGTAAATGCACCATAAAATGGCCTATACTTATTTACCTGCTGCCTTTCAGCGAATGAGGTGGATGAACAGTGCATCGTCTATTTAATATTCATTTAGTATTCATGTTTTCCCCGCCCCTTTTTGTTTCTACAGTCCTGTAGTGAAAAGTCCAAAACTCCAAATCCCAAAACATTTATCGTCTGCTGAAATAAATCTCTCCTGCTGTTTACCTTTCTCTCTGGCTATATTTGCATATATTTCAGACAAGAATCGTCTTCCTTTAAATTGCTTTTTTATTATTAGGACAATTTGAGTAGCTAACGAAAAAACATAACACAAGCCTATCGTGTCTAGATATCTAACAGTGTATAATAGATTGATCTAGACCCAGTATGGGGTAAGATCAAATAAACTACAGGCTATCGCTGCCAGTGCACATCCTAGTATCACATAACACATTAGGTGGTCTGATTACGGTATTCACTATATTCATATTTGGCCTTTCTCATATCAGAGTTCATATGTGTCGAACAGCAAGTCAAGATAACCTCAAACAATGGCCACAAACTATTTCAAGGTTTAAAAGAGTTTCATAGGGAACATTCAGAACTGTGCAATTTAATTTAGCTGCAATGCTGTGTGATTTTTAACTTTATTAATGGGTTTAACAACTGACAACCGACCACCAGGAATATAAAGTCAAGGCCCAGAGGACCACTCGGAATGGCATATAAACCCTAATAAACTGTAAATTATTTTGATGAAATCTAAATATGATTTATTTGCTGGGGCAGGGAGAGGTTCTGTCTGGGTACAGGCAGTTATGGTGGAGATGAGTGCCTGGAGAGTCATTTCCAGCATATAAAACTTTACTGACTTCAGTGTGGGACATGAGACGGTAATTGAAAGCAATATAAACAATCCATAAAGTTGAGTGGACATGCTTGACTTTGTACAAGTGGAGAGGCAAGGGGAAGGGTGGTGACTTTAATCACTGGGGGCAATGGCGGACGCGGCATCCAATCAGATGACAGCTTGTGGAACATTAACGTATTCAGGGTTGGAGAATTGAGAAGGACAGATGCCCAAAAGAGTAATAGAGAGGCATATGCCAGGTGGTTCATTACCACCCAGCTGTGGTGGAGCTTAGTCTTTTTGCTGGCAGAAGATGGCCTACAAGTTGTAGCTAAATCATCACCCATCAGATCTGCTCAGTGTGAAGAGCAACTTCCTGTTTCTGCCCAAGGCTGTGGGGGCTTGTTCTGCTTCAAATCAAAGGTCGGCTCTTACGGACTTATACACCCACGGAGAACATGTAGATTGATTGATGTATCGCACACATTTTCTCTGGATTTTGCCATGACTTTAAATCTGAGTGGATAATAGGTCTTCAACATAAAAAGGTTGAGAAACTTGGAAGGAACTGTGTTCATTCCCAACTTCCCAAAAAGTATAAGCAGGCAGCTTTCACTGAACTATCGATCTCCTCTCTTGAGGGTGCAAGCCAAGCAGTTGCGCTTGGCAGCGAAGCCCAATTATGAAAATGGAGCCAAGTGTGTTCTTTGTAATTTCTCTGTATATTTAAGAATTCTCCAGGGCCACCGTTTAAAACCGTTTGGAGATCAACAACGCATTTAAGTGTTCAAATAGAACCCTCGCTGACTGCGACTGGACGGAGGTGGTGAGAGAAGGAGAGCACGAGATAGAGATGGTCTCCACAGAAAGACTGTGTTTCAGACATTGGCAGGTGAAAGTTCTCGCTTTAGTATTTGACAGATAAGAGTGCTGAAGCAGAAAGATCTGCTGTGCTTTTTCTTCTGGCGTAAACTGTGACAGTTGCAGGTTTTGGATAGTTTCCCTTTTCTACCTAAGAGTGAGAAACGAGCAAAGACTGAGACGCTGCCAATCAACTGCTGGCTGTGTCTCAACAGCTCTGTCTGGAAAGAGTGCGCAAGTGTGTGTTTGTGTGTTGCTAATGTGAAGAAAGGCAATTACTGATCTCCTCACCTGCAGCCAGATTGGGAGGTTCATGTTGTTCTCCAGGAAAGCACTAACTTGGCTTCACTACAATGTTCTATATGCAAGGGCAAACGTTCATGGAACAAACCGATGAAATGATTAAACTTCTATTACCAACAGCTTTCTTCAACAGCCAATAGGTGCCACCATGGCAACCGTACTTCCATTTGCTGGTTTCCCTTTTTGGTTATTAAAGAAAAATTATAGCAGAAACCACCCACATGCACACACACACACACACACA
>JAZGTJ010017999.1:0-11686 GCA_036877575.1 Botia almorhae
TGGTTTGTTTTGTATTCCTCAGTTGTGGATTGATTGTTTAATAAAGCCTTTGTTTATACCGCTGCCTGCATTTGGGTTCTTCCCTGCTCCAAACCCTGACAGTCTAGTCATAACCCTTAACTGATTATATAACATGCACTTGTTTCTCCTACCTGTTTCTCCTTATCTGTGTGTCTGTCTGTGTGCTTGTTTGTTTGTCTGTCTTTGTGTTCTGTGTACATTTATCATACATGTAAAGCTGCTTTGTAACAATGTCCTTTTGTGAAAAGCGCTATACAAATAAAGCTGAATTGAATTGAATTTTAAAGGTTTTGTGACATGCAATGGTACATCAACCATTTTACATAAGTAACCTCAGACAATTTCAATTTGAAGCGGTGCACCACGGCTTAATAACACACGGAAGCACATACTCTAGGGAGCTTTCACCATGTATTAACATATTCGACTATACAGTGCCTTGCAAAAGTATTCATACCCCTTGAACTTTTTCTTATTTTGTCACCTTACAACCACAAACATAAATGTATTTTATTGAGATTTTATGTGATAGACCAACACAAAGTAGCACATAATTGTGAAGTGGAATTAAAATGATATATGTTTTTTATTTTAAGCAAATAAAAGTCTGAATTTGCATTTGTATTGTAATCATGAATATGCATTTGTATTCAGCCCCCTGTACTCTAAGACCCCTAAATAAAATCCAGTGCAATTAATTGCCTTCAAAAGTCACTTAATTAGGTAATAGAGTCCACCTGTGTGTAATTTAGTCTTAGTATAAATACACCTGTTCTGTGAAGGCCTCAGTGGTTTGTTAGAGCACTAGTGAACAAAAAGCATCATGAAGACCAAGGAACTCACCAGACAGGTCAGGGATAAAGTTGTGGAGAAGTTTAAAGCAGGGTTAGGTTATAAAAAAATATCCCAACCTTTGAACATCTCAAGAAGCACTGTTCAATCCACCATCTAAAAATGGAACAAGTATGCCACAACTGCAAACCTACCAAGACATGGTCGTCCACCTAAACTGACAGACTGAGCCTGGAGAGCTCTGGTCAGAGAAGCAGCCAAGAGGCCCATGGTCACTCTGAAAGAGCTGCAGAAATCCACAGCTCAGGTGAGAGAATCTGTCCACAGGACAACTATAAGTCGTGTATTCCACAAATCTGGTCTTTATGGAAGAGTGGCAAGAAGAAAGCCATTGTTGGAAGAAAGACATAAGAAGTCCCGTTTGCAGTTTGCCACAAGCCATGTAGGGAACACAGCAAACGTGGAAGAAGGTGCTCTGGTCAGATGTGCTCTGGTCAGATGAGTTGAACGTTTTGGCCTAACTGCAAAGCGTTATGTGTGGCGGAAAAGTAACACTGGTCATCACCCTGAACACACCATCCCTACTGTGAAACATGGTGGTGGCAGCATCATGCTGTGGGGATGCTTTTCTTCAGCAGGGACAGGGAAGCTGGTCAGAGTTGATGGGAAGATAGATGGAGCTAAATACAGGGCAATCCTGGAAGAAAACCTGTTAGAGGCTGCAAACGACTTGAGACTGGGAAGGAGATTCACCTTCCAGCAAGACAATGTCCCTAAACATACAGCCAGAGCTACAATGGAATGGTTTGGATCAAAGAAAATTAATGTGTTAGAATGGCCCAGTCAAAGTCCAGACCTATATCCCATTAAGCATCTGTGGCAAGACTTGAAAATTGCTGTTCACAGATGCTCCCCATCCAATCTGGCTGAGCTTGAGCTATTTTGCAAAGAAGAATGGGCCAAAAGATCTGCAGCTGTAATTGCAGCGAAAGGTGGCTCTACAAAGTATTAACGCAGGGGGGCCAAATACAAATGCACACCGCACTTTTCAGATTTTTATTTGCGTAACATTTTGAAAACCATGTATCATTTTCGTTCTGCTTCACAATTACGTGCTACTTTGTGTTGGTCTATTACATAAAATCTCAATAAAACACATTTAAGTTTGTGGTTGTAATGTGACAAAATGTGGAAAAGTTCATATATAGTCTATATATCATATACTTATATATATATATATATGTATATGTATATATGTATTCCGCATGTGTTTTGATCCAATGCCATTGAGCATTGTTAAATATCATGGAAAATAACTGGTAGTGAATCACACAGTGAATGGGTGTGTTCTACTTCAAATGGGGCTGCACTAACGATCAGCGTATGACTAGCAGTTCCACAAACCAATGGATAATGGCTATGGAAAGGCACTACTGAGGGTGCGTGAAGGGTGAGAGTTACATTGTCTTGTGTGTGTAGTGTAGTGTCTGAAACAGATCAGACACACAATAAGCATTGTATGCATTATAGAAATGTATAAACACATGTATCTAATACTCCCCATGCTATTTGTCTTTAACGTTTTAAGGTTTAATATACAACCTCTGATTGGAACCTCTGATTCCCTTTGCGGGAATTCTAAGCTACTTGTATTCGGACTTCAATTCCCATAATGCATCATACCTGAGACTGATCACTTCTGCCATGACACCTGTATCTCATTAGCGTTCCCTATTTAAACCATTCACACTCACCATCTCATTGTGAAGTCTTGATTTGCCCCGGCTATCATCACTGAGCGTTTTTCCTGCATTCTGGTTTTTCTGTGTTTGAGATTGGATATATTTTGCAACTGTCAATTGCAATTGTCAATTCAGGCTTCCCAACTCGCGATGCACCAGGTTCACCTGAACCGGCTAACTACCCTCACAGAGGAACTGGTCAAGGCTCTTCAGGGAGTACGCCTCCAGAATCAGCACCAGCAGTGCCATCCATGCCCAACAACGTGCCACCCTTTACACCATCCACTATCAGTCCCGACTCACCTTCCCAGAAAAGTTTTACGGTAACCCCTCCAAGTGCAAAGGGTTTTTATTTCAATGTTCTCTCTTCGTTAATCAGCTGTCCTCATTGTATCCCACAGAATCTAGCCGCATTGCGTTTGCTTGCTCGCTGCTCACCGAAAGGGTGCTGGATTTGGCAACTGCTGTCTAGAGAATGGATGGCTCTTTCCTGTTTCCTATGCTACCAGTATTCGAATACTAGTCAAACTCACCATTGACAATAGAACCATAACAACATTTGGACTGATAGACTCAGGGGCCACTGGAAATTTCATAGCTCAGGATTATGTTTATCAAAACAACCTCACACTAACCCCTTGTGATTTCTCCCTGGCAGTGAAGGTGCCAGATGGTCGACCCCTTGGTTAGGGGAAAATTAAACAGGTGTCTAAGGAACTCAAACTGCAGATAGGTGCACTTCATTCTGAAGATATCTCCTTCTACATCATCCCCTCTCCGAATCATGCTATCATCCTTGGTCTACCCTGGTTACATACCCACAATCCAGTCATTTCCTGGATGGAGGGCCAAATTTTCAGGTGGGACACTACATGCCATGACCGATATCTAGCCAGAGTCATCCTCACATCCAAACCTTCTTACTCCCTGCAGGAGGTTCTCACTCCAAGTACAACCGTACCCCCCGAATGCTCAGATCTGACTGAAGTTTTCAGCAAAAGGAAGGCATCTCTACTACCTCCTCATCGCTCGGTGGACTGTGCTATCGATTTGATTCCCAGCGCTACTCCGCTCAGAGGTAGAATCTTCCCTTTGTCTCAACCAGAGTCTGAAGCAATAAAGTCATACATAGAAGAGGAACCTGGTCCGTATTAGAGAGGGTGATGAATGGAAGACAGCCTTCTTGACCACCAGTGGCCACTACAAATATCTAGTAATGCCCTTCGGCCTAGCCAATAGTCCATCTGTATTTCAGTCTTTTATGAATGACATTTTCTGGAAAATGTTGAATAAATGGGTCATTGTATACATAGACAATATTCTAAACTACTCCAAGACTTTGAAGGAACACATTCTTCACGTAAGGTCTGTCCTCAAGCATCTCATCCAGCATCAGCTCTATGTCAAAGAAGAGAAGTGCGAGTTCCACAGTACCAGTACCGCCTTCTTAGGATACATCATCAGCCAAAAGGGGGTCGCAATGGATGAGAAGAAGGTGAAAGCAGTTTCAGAATGGCCACAACCCAAAACATTAAAGGAACTGCAACATTTCCTGGGCTTTGCTAATTTCTACCGGCGTTTTATTAAAGGCTTCAGCACCATAGCAGTCCCTCTAAACACTTTAACACCCACTGGAGTGGGTGCTGTTCTCTCTTAATGCCATCGTTCACCACCCAAAATGTACCCTTGTGCTTTCTTCCCACGCAA
The DNA here is from genome assembly GCA_036877575.1 of Botia almorhae. Taxonomy (NCBI): domain Eukaryota; kingdom Metazoa; phylum Chordata; class Actinopteri; order Cypriniformes; family Botiidae; genus Botia; species Botia almorhae. Next base: position 4,263 of record JAZGTJ010017999.1, read on the forward strand.
ACTCTCACCTACAGAATGGAATTATGACGTGGAAAATAGAAAATTACTAGCCATGAAATTAGCTTTGGAGGAGTGGCGTCACTGGTTGGAAGCAGCCTATATCCTCACCGAGATCAGTCATCTAAACAATCAGAATCCACCACTACCAGAAAGCCCTGCTAACCTCACATTTGTCCCCAAACCCTTATAAGGACATCTCTTATCATGAATCCATGAAAATCCCAGTTCAGGACATCCAGGCATTACCGCCACCATACAGTTGCTCAAAAACCATTGTAGTGTGGTCCACTCTAACCGCAGACACCATCAAATTCATTCACAACTGTTCTATCTGTCAAACCTCCAAGACCCCTCGGCAACTTCCAGGTGGTCTCCTGCAACTGTTGCCCACACCTCAATGCCAGATTTACGCCAACTCGCAAGGCATCACTACTATACTCACCATAATTGATAGATTCAATAAAGCTTGCCATCTAATCCCTCTACCCAAACTCCCCACCTTCTTTAAAACAGCCAAAATTCTCTGTAACTTCATCTTCTGTTTCTATGGTCTACCCGAGGACACTGTCTCTGATTGAGGACCACAGTTTACTTTGAGAGTATGGTCTTCCTTTTTCAAGCACCTTGGGGTAAACATAAGCTTAACCCCCAATCAGACGGACAAACAGAACACCGAACCAAGAAATCATTTTATTCCTATGTTCCTATTGTCATCAATGCCAGTCTGACTGGAGAACATTTTTTATGTGGGTGGAGTACGGCCAAAACACCCTCATAAAAACTGCCATAGGTATGACCTTGTTCAGGTGTGTGCTAGGTTTCCAACTGCCATTATTCTCCTGCTCCAGCGAACCCACAGATCTTCCATCGTTTACTGATTGGCCACAACACAGTGAGGAGGTTTGGGACCAAGCCCACACACACTTCTTACATGCTGTTAGATGCCAGGCCCATCATGCAAATCTACACCAACGCCCCGGACCCACCTATACCCCAGGCCAATGGGTGTGGTTGTCCACACAAGATTTATGCCTTAGACTGCCCTGCAAGAAACTCAGTCCCAGGTATGTGGGTCCATTAAAATGTTTAAGACAAATCACTCCAGTATCCTTTCGTTTAGAGCTGCTTTTTAATTATCATATTTGTCGTATTTTTTCTTTCATATGTCGCTGCTAAAACCCGCTGGTGGATGAGGGTCCCAGAGGACAACCCCCCCCCCCATTCTAGTTGACAGCAAGGAGGCATACCGAGTCCATGAGCTGCTTGACTCCAGGCACCGGGGCGGTGCACTCCAGTACTTGATTGACTGGGAGGGGTACAGCCCAAAAGAATGGTCCTGGGTCAAAGTGGGAAATATCCTTGATGTGGGAAATATCCTTGACCCAACCCTCATGGAGGAATTCCAAAGGACACACCTGGGAAAGCTGCCCCATGGAGGCATTAGGAGCCGCTCGCAGGGGGGGGCTCTGTCACAGAGGAGGCTTCTGCTTTGCCTCCTCCACGCCACCAGAGGGAACCTTCGCCGGAATTCTAAGCTACTTGTATTCAGACTTCAGCATCGCACATCTGCACTTACATATTCAAAAAAGCTTTTTGCCATATATATATATTTTACACATAGAGCTAATTGATATTATTATTATTACAAGCATTATGGATTAATGTAAAGTTATATCTTGACCTAAATTTCAAATAAGCCGATTCAGCCCATTAACCCTGCATTAACTTACTCAGTGGCTACGAATGGAGGCGTGTACCCTCCATACCCCCCAGCACAATATCCTCCAGCTCATCTGTCACAGTGAGTAAGCATTTCCTGTACATGTACATCCATATGCATGCATAGATGCATCAGTATTATTATTTGTGGTAATCAACAGCATGCTGGAGTAATTAGGTTAAGAATAACCCAGAATTACTCTCACTGTAGGATTTGATAAGTTCTTACTTTCCCTGCATTCTGACATGGTGTCAGTGGCTAAAGCTATGGTCACTCCTGACTCTGGCCTGGAGGTCAGAGACAGAATGTGGCTGAGAGGGCTTTCAAGATATGTTTGAGGCTTGTAAATATGCTAGAAACCTCCTAAAAGCTGGCTTCATCAGACAGACTTTAGCGACTATGAAAACTGTTAGTGTGAAACATCCAGTTTTATCACATTATGATGTACTCAAAGCACACATATAGGGTTGTACCTCCTTATATTTACAGATGTCTTTAACTTAAGGTCCTCCCATTTATCAGATAAGGCAAACCTGTCACTAAATGATAACAATAGGTCCAGTGGAGCATGCAGGGATGCTGCAAGACTGTCATGTGACGCGAGAAGCAGCTATATATACACACCACTGCATTATGATTGTTTGAATTACATGACCGTGCTCTTCCCGAACTTAGTTAATAAAACTTAATGAGTTCACACTGCGATCGCAAATTATCATTGATGCATATTTTGCGTGCTGTCTGGGGAGAGGGCATCGAGCTCGTAATTTGGCCCAATGCCAGAGTACTTTACCAAAAAGCCTAAATAAAAACCGGACAGACGCGGAAAGAACCCCCCCAAAAAAGAAAAGTGAATACAAGCGGCCCGAAGGTGTTCGTATATTACAATGCTGGACCAGAAAGGTTTTTGCAGCGTCCGACGGAAGCTTGGAAAGTTTGGACCATAAGCAAAGGAAATAGTATTAGCAATAAAGAAATCAGCAAATTACAAAATTGGTTGATTCTTTACTTTGGACTCGAAGGGTATTAAACGATATGTGGAAAATCTAAAATAAAAAATAAAAAACCGCTGTAGAAATGTAACAAGGAAATAAAAGGGTGCGTATGTAAAGTACGGGAAACAGAATAAGCACAAAGCAAAGCTCGACCGAAAGGGCTCTTGCAGCGTCCAAAGAGAACCTGGAAGGCTCGGGGCGTTGGACGGGTAAGCCCCATCAGCGGTCAGGTAGTTGGACATAAATGAAAGCGATGGTACTAGCAATAAATTGATACTGCATATCACAAAATGCTTGATTCATTACTGAATGAGTCAACAGTATTAAAGGAATACATGGAAAATCTGAAATGAAATTGAAAAAGCGGGAAGGAAATTCAATAAGGAACGCGACAGCTAGAAAGCGGATAAAGGGCAAAACGAAACGTGGCATTCGCTGGGAACTTTAGATGAGATGCTTGCGGCCTCGAACGGGTAAACCCAGTGAGCAGTTGGGCTGTTTCAAAATAGACAAAGACAAACGGATTCTGGAAATTAAAAGCGGTGTAAGAACAAAATAAAGAGGGCTGGCTCGCAAAACGAACGGGAAGTGAAATAAAGTAAAACAAAACGTGACCGCTCAACCAAGAAGGTTCTCAAAAGCAATTTGGAGTGGCGAAGGTTAGGACTGAGTGGTCCTGCATGACTTCCGAATGGGGTGCCCGCACACCGACACGAACGTAACCATCTGACGGGAAGGACTCAGCCGGTGCTTAAAGAGAGAAGGATAAGGCTCTGCCCATGAACGGGGGCCTGCGAGAATAAGTAAAGAAGCTAAGATGTGAGGGTTTTTTGTCAAACGAAAACAGTGTGATTGGTGAGACGAGAATAGAGGGGATGATTTAGATAAACAGGTAGGAGGTTAATAAAGGTGGAGGACCGCAGGTGACGGTTATTATGTAATTAGCTGATTATGGCCAGATGAGCTTTTCGGATGTGGAAGTGGCTGGATCTAATGTAAGTTTTGAAGGCTTTGGATGACCAGCGGCCTAAAGCTTGAATTTGATTTTGTGAGAGACTGAGGTAGGAAAACCTTTGAGGGGTATTAACTTGCAAGCTTGGAGAAACAGTTGACAATTACTAAGATACAGGTATATGAATCTGAATTAGTAAATCAGTAATAATATCCACTCCTAGATGGGACCATGGTCTGTGAGGAATGGGTAGAGGAACAAGTTTACCTGATGGTAACTGATGGGATGTGATGGTAATGGCACAGACAGAGCATCCTTTTATGTGTTGGGAGACTTCGTGGACCACGTTAGGCCACCAATACCACTTTTAAAGAAGCGAGAGAGTTCACAGGTTTGGTTTGGGAGGCTGTGCGAATCTGTTCGTCAATATCCCACAGAATGGGACTTAATACTACAGCTGGAGGGTGGACGGTTTCCAGGGGAGAAGTTTCATCAGGATGATACATTCTGGAGAGGGAGTCAGCTCGAATATTCTTTGGTCCAGGTCGATAGGTAATATTGAAGTTAAATCTGGTGAAGAATAGAGCCCAGCGAGTTTGACGAGGGTTCAGTCTCTGTGCGTTCATAATGTATTCAAGATTCTTATGGTTGATGATCACCATGAAAGGATTTTGAGCCCCCTCCAGCCAGTGTCTCCATTCCTCTAGGGCTAGTTTTATGGCCAACAGTTTGCGATTATTTATGTTGTAATTCTGTTCCATTGGGGATAACTTCCTTGAGAAATAGGCACATGGATGAAGTAGAGGAGGCTCACAGTGGTATTGAGAGAGTACTGCTCCAACCCCAAGGGTAGGGGCATCAATTTAGATGACAAAGGGGATCTGAGAATCAGAGTGTTTAAGGATTAGAGCAGTACAGAAGGCTTGTTTAAGGGTATTAAAGGCTTGAATAGCTTTGGGGGTCCAGGACAGAGTCTTGGGATGAATACAGAATAGAGATGTTAGACAAGTAAAAAATTGGCAAAAACTATGAAACGTTGAAGTTATTTAACTGACTGTGACTTGGGCCAATCACTGATGGCTTTTTTCCCCTGATCCATCTGAACTCCCTCTGAACTGATGACATACCCCAGGAATTGAATTGTGGACCTGTGGAACCAAAGACCAAAGGGCATTAAGAGATATTTGAGATTTTCGCAGCCGGATCCAGGGAGGGAGGAGTGAAAAAATATTTGACAGTCTGTGAGTTAAGACAACGATAATTGATACAGAGTCTCAAGCCTCAGTCCTTTTTCCCCATGAAGAAAAGAAAGAGAATTCCAATTGACAGGCAGTTATTTGTTGGGATATCCAAATGGCTCTCTGTAAGAAGTTCTTGAGACCGATAGAATCATTATAGATGGCCATTTGGAAATGAATGTTGGGCTCTAGCCTGTCAGTAAATTGATAAGTGATTGATAATTGATAATTGATTCCAGCCACTTGAAGAGTTCCCTTGACGAAGACCAGCTGACTGACTGGATGCTGGAGTGAGGCATGACAGAACTATATAGCATGTTTGATTAACGGGGGGGGATTAGTAGTCAGGTGACTGTAAACGGATGGGCGTGGTTGGCTGATGGGATGTGTCCCTGACAACAATTTAGTGCAACATAAACAAAAATTACACCTTTATTGTTTTTATTTAAGCTGAGAAAGGTTTTCCAATTTACATAGTGCTCAGTTGTCATCTCTTTATTTCTGCCTCTCTGAGAACAGCCTTAGTCTGAGCCAGCAAACACCCACCCATCTGGCTCAATATCCCTCATGTATCCCCATCCCCTATAACACTATGATGATAATGATGGTGCCACAGCACCATCATGTTCATCCGGCCATGGCAGCCCTAACCTTGCCCTCCATACTGCAGCCCCTCTTCCAGCATTTCCTCCCTCAATATCTTGTTGTCCCCCTGGAGATCTGGGTTCAGTTCCTCCTGAGCTAACTGCATCCAGACAGTCCTTTTATCTGGCTATAGGCAACCCTAGCGAATTCTTTTTGGACGTTAGGTAGTAAAATGAGAAACACAGTCAAAATGTGAAATTGCATGTGCTGATTAACAAAGCCAAAACAAGTCAAGTGTAGTAGATTATTACTAAAATATTTATATCAAGTTGTTACAAACTTTAAGCAAATCTACATTTTGTCGCAATAAAAGCAATGCTGTGAATCATGCACAAAAGTTATACAGTGTTATGAAATATTTTTTTTATTTTAATAAGCTTTGTGTTTATGAAAATACTCCATTGTACGTGAGTGTGCGCACACAGCCCAATACAAACAAAACCTATTTATAAGCAGTGATGGGAATAAAGGCGTTATAAATAAACAGCGTTACTAACGGCGATACTTTTTTCAGTAACAAGTAATCAAACAAATTACTGTTTCCCCTACAACGCCGTTACCATTACTGACAATAAAATGCGTGTTACTATAACTAAGAACATTGAAACGGTTTTCATGCGAGCAGCGTCTCTCTCAGCCATATGACCTCTCTTTCTCTGGGGTGTGTGTGTTTGTGTGTGTTCAGGGCCGGGGCGGGACACATAACCAGTGATGATAATTGGTGTGTCTGTAAACGTGGTGTAACTGAGAACGCGATGATTGGCTTAGATTGAGTAAATTTCCATTGTTTGCCAATCAGAGGCAGAGTAGTGCGGGTATTCACACACAAGCACACGCACAGTCAGTCGCACACACCAACATCCAGGAGTCACAACGATGGCAAGTCCAACAAGTTCAAAGGTAGCTTTTGCAAACTGGAATTATAAGCACTACTTTTCCCTCGCTGAGGTGAAAGGCAAAAATGTTTATGTAACGTGCAACTTATGCCCAGGAAAAAAGAGTCTCTCTGCGTCGGTGACAAGTAATTCTAATCTACTGAAGCACCTCACATCGTCACATGCCGCCACAAAATTAGTGGCTAAGAACGCAGGTGATAACGTGAGCTCTGCTACCAAAGGAGGAGACGAAGCCACGACATCAAACTTCATTTTTCTCCACCGCAAACACTTATTACTCAGACAGAATTAAACAAAATAATATCTAGATGTACAGTTGAGGACATGCTGCCGTTGTCTACAGTTGAGTCGTATTCTTTCCGGGCAATCATTGCGAAAATACCCGCCAGAGAGGGGGTAAGCCCACCATGCAAAAAGACTTTTTCAAAGTACATAGACGCAGAGTATGCCAGAATGAATGCCGAACTCAAAAAGACATTTGAACACGTAGAATGTATCTCTACAACAGTCGATATTTAGACTGCACATAATAAAAGTTATCTTGGCGTAAGTTTTATTTTATTACCTGGGGTTCGTTCTTCGTACCTCGCTAACTAAGTTAGCTGGATTTGAGTATTGACGATTTCGCGTGATCTTGGATCGTTCGGTTCTTCGACGCTCATCCGGGACTTGCTGTCATAGCAACAGATCCGTAAGCGTTAACCTGCTCGGGAGCAGGCTTACTTTATGTAAACAGGATTAGATCACGGCCACTCCGTTATGTTCACTTCATTTATACGAAAGCAACAGCGATATTTGCCCAATAAATTTTGTACTATTATATTACAAGTCAAAGATGACCGCGCATATATGTATGTAATGCAGGGTTTTTTATAAAAAAAAAATGCAGTCTGTCGTTTGAAAAGTGCATATGTCACTTAAACATAGTTTGTGTAGTTTGTGTAACACTGTTTTTCCATAAATAAATATTATCAATGT
>JAZGTJ010018000.1:0-11686 GCA_036877575.1 Botia almorhae
TAGACTAAGTGAGCAGAGAAATGTAAAAGACAGTAAATAAAAGGAAGTGGTGCATTTAACATTATCCTTAATGTTATTATGGTGTTGTGTGGTGTGCAATGGACAGTTACAGCATTTAATTCAGGTATTGCTATAGATGAGTTTCAAACAGAACCTGCCCAAAACTCATATGTACAAGTAGATCGTGCAGAAAGCAGCGTGCCATCGTTTTAGTGTCAAATTAGCGCTTTACAGATTTCAACAGCTTCAAACAGCCACCCATGCTACAATAAAACGGTAAACCTAGGGCATTAATATTTAATTAAGTATAAGTGAAAGTTACATATGTCAGATATGTCATTTAACCCATCACTGGTGAGGAGTGAACACACACACAAGGCAGTGGGCAGCACTGCTGCACCTGGCAAGCAATCAGCAGGTTAGGTGCCTGCTCAAGGGCACTTCGGTTGCTACCTGCCAGCACTGGAATTGAACCAGCAACCTTCTGATTACAAGCATCATAAGAATTGTTGTATTGCACAGCTGTAATGATTGTCAGCCCCCATTCCAGGAATTACATATTATCTGTAATTTTAGGGAGCTTACAAAGGAAATGTCTTTTCATCTCTCTTCAGCTCTTTACCTTTTTTCCACTACTTAACGCTGTTACATAACAGAGCGCAGTGAAAGAGAGCGATTGACGGCTAATATTTACAAGTCAAAAATCCTCATTAGTTTAATTGGTTATGTTAATGCGGCAGTTGTGGCCTACTGATTAGTCAGTCAGGCTTGTAATCAGAAGGTTGCTGGTTCGATTCCAGCCCTGGGGGTAGCAACTGAAGTTCCCTTGAGCAAGACACTTAACCCCTGATTGCTGCCCACTGCTCCGGGTGTGTGCGTGTTTGCGACTTGCAGTGTGTGTTCACTCCTCACCAGTGATGGGTTAAATGCAAAGGTCACATTGGGTTACCATATCTGACAAATGTGTCACATTATTATTATTAACATTGCAACGGTCACTGTATAAGGTCACAGCAGGCACATCCTCTGCAGTGATTAGCGAACATTCTGTAGAGATTAATTAAAACATGTCGCACCACTGCAAACTTTAAACTTTCACAAAAGCTCCCACATATATTTTGCGGTAGCACAGTATAGATTTTTGGACCATATGTGACCAAAATGCTTGCAATTTCGAGCCCTGTAGTAACACAGAAAAAAAAAATCGACATTTTTATTTACAGAAAATCGTTTTACATCTTAAAGTCTCATGGTTTACCTTGAAGGGTCTTGGAGTGACGTAACTGTGCTTTCCCAACCAGAGCTGCTTGATAAGTTCAGCGTAGGCCTTGGCAATCTCACCCTTCATGCCCAATGGGTTGTCCTCATTCAGCTCGTCCTGGTACTTGTCTTTCAGAAAGAAGTCCGTCAACGGAGGAATGTTACTCAAACACTGCAACACAGTATGACACACACAAATCAGACTGAAGCCCTTCATAATGCTTCTTGCTTTATGTCCAGGTCATATTTCACTCCATAATATAACGTTTTTATTTTGCATACAAAGAGAATTGTTATGACATTGTCATACCATTAAGGACATTTACAGTAAAAATAAGAAACTTTCAAAAACAAATTTTAAAGTATTTGTACATCATGGTAGTAATTAATTTCCTGACTTTAAGGTATACTGAAAAAAACACAAACAGCTTTTGAGCACAGATGAACTTCATTGTTTATATAGAGAAGAGGATCTGGACAGTTAGAAGTATGTTTTACAAACAATTTCCACTCCAAAGATGTAGGATTGTTCAATTCAGATGTATGAATGTGCAATATTGGTTACAACACTGTTACTTTATTGTCTAGCAATTACTTATTTGTATATTTCTTTTTGTTTTATATTTTGTTTTTGTATTGTATATTACTTTTTTGTATATTTCTGTACATCTGTACATTTTTAGGTACATAGCAGTACTACCTGCTGTATTTTTATCTTGTCTATAGATTCTGTACCATTCAAGGCCATTTTTCATTGCAATTTGGCACTTGTACATAAGACAACAGAAAATAATTTAAATATAATTTCCTTTTTGATTTTGAGTATGAGCAAAAGTCAACAAGATCACCTGTGTAGCAGAGTTCATGAAGCAGGTGTTGCCCAGGTTGGACAGTCCGCAGAGCCCTGGCTTCTCACCGTGGCTGCCCTGGTCACAGTACTCATAGCTGCTGTACAGAGAGTACGAGGACAGGCCATAACTGGAGCTTTTCGCACTGTGGAAAGATGCACAGGTTTAAATGCAAGAGTAGAACGGTCACAGGGTGAGTGCGGGACAGCTGTTACAGCCGCAGCACGTGAATGCACATGAGCAGCTTAATGCAACAACAACCAAAAACATGCAAGATAAGCAACATGACACGCTGCGGCTCTGTCTACAGTCACTGCTTCAATCTGCTTGAATGAAAAAGACAGACATCTTCAAAACTATAAAATTTCAAAACAGAATCATACATTTTGGTTCTTTATCTTAAATCACACTAAATAAACGAGGCGAGTTCAGTCGTAAGAATTTTTGCGTTGAAAACATAAAGCCAAGACTTCCATTAAAACATTTTTCCTACTGAAGGTTACACTTTTTCCCGTTATACTGTCTTTTCATATTTGAGATTAGTATGTTGCAATATAATACTAAGCAAAAAATAATTCTACAACATGCACAAACTTTAGATGAAATATTTAAACTTTTCTGCTAATTAAAACTGTATTAACATTTTTCTTAAACTGTTCACCAACTTGATTTTTTTAAACTTGTCACGGTTTAATCTGAAATTGCCTTTTTTTTTTATAAAGGACACATAGACAACCTTAAAATTTGACCAACACAAGATAGAGGCAGCAAGGTACAGAGCTATTACATGCTTCCTAATTTAAGCTGCCCTACGCCAGTTTTGGAACAGAGCTGAATGTTGTCAAACAGCAACATTCAAACAGCAGGACCAAACACAACAGAATGCCGGAATCTTATTCTATTTAATTAATTAAATGATTAACCTCATAATTTAGTAATTTCTTTATTATTCAGGATTTAATACAAGTTAAAAAGGCACCTATAATGAAAGTACTAGTTTTCCAGTATGACACCATCATAGCAACAAGGTTGTAATACTGCATGTAACATCACACACAGATTTCCTCACACTGATTTACACGTAAATCACGATAACCTGTTTAATGTTCTGATCACTTTTGAAGTAACCACAATGCAACATTATGTTTTTTGCGCTTTAAATTCACAGACAGATATCTACCTTTTTTTTAATTAAACATTCATCAAATTGCGCATCTACATTATACTGTAAATTCCATGTTCGCAACTGTAGCAGGATACCCTCTGCATAACGAAAATCAGAAGGCCTTAAGTTATAAATGAGACAAACCTTTATGTAGAGGATTTATGGTGTTTTCCGGCAGGGATGGAGGTTTCTGTCTCTGTTGATTTCTCTGTTGCATGTGCGAACACCGTACACAAGTTTACAATGCAAGCAGCCAAATGGAAGGAAGTTGCGTATTCACAGCACATTCATTATTTAAAAAAAAACGTCATATATGTCCATGGTATGATAATCTGCGATAGACTGTTACAACCCTAATCATCAGGAACACTGAGAGAAAGAAGCAAACACATCTATATTGTTTTGTTTAAATTGGCAGAGGTCTTCAACATGGTCTACAGATCTGCAGTTTAGCTCCAAACCTAATTAAGCACACCTGAACCAGCTCATCAAGATCTCAAGAAACATCTAGGCAGGTGTATTAGAGCAGGTTGAAACTAAACTCTGCAGGTCTTTGGACCTTAAGGAACATGGATTGGAGACCCCTGGAGTAGGGCTGTCCCAGCTCAATCATTCCTAAGCTTTAATATGACGTTTAACATCATCATACTGAAAGTGATGAAGTGGCCATGTGACTGCATCAGGCCCTCTCATCCATAAGCCACACCCACATGATGCTTACTTGCGGCCGCTGAAGCTGCTGTTATGATTGTTTGTAAGAGATGAAGGGCAGATCTTTGGTAAAGCAGAGAGATTAGAAGTGCCAGATGACCTTCAAAAGATAAAAATAGCAGGAGTTAAAGAAAAGTTTAAAGAAAATTACAGGATTACAACAATGACGGCAACCCAACTGAAGTACCATTGAGTTAAATTAGACAGAAAAAGAAAACCTTTTTGACAAAAAAAGAAACTAGTAGGGCTGTCCCCGCCTTTATTTAAGCCATTATTTAAATAGCCGTACGTTAATGATACTATTTTAATTACGTAAACATGTGCTGGACGGGGAGATTAGATAATGGTTTGAGTTTCAGAGATGAGAAAGAACATTATATGAAGCATTGCTAACATTGTTCTACATTTCACTCAAAAAATAATCTTTAAAAAATATAACAATTACTCTAAAAAAGTAATACTGTTACATTTATTGCCTTAAATTGCTTGCCTCGCCATAGCAACACCATTTGAGATATTACAAATCTGTTCACATTTTATCATTAACCTGGGTAAATTTAAGAGGATTCTTTCAAACTGTTGTAAATGACATACTTTCCTCATCTGGAGGCACTATGAGTGTGACTTATAATGGCCACCTCTACAGTGAGGGAAAAAAGTTTTTGATCCCCTGCTGATTTTGTACATTTGCCCACTGATGAAGAAATGATCAGTCTATATTGTTTTTACAGTGAGACAGAATAACAACAAAAAAATCCAGAAAAATGCTTATAAACAGTTATAAATTGATTTGCATTTTAATGAGTGAAATAAGTATTTGACCCCTTCGCAAAACATGACTTGGTGGCAAAATTGTTGGCAATCACAGAGGTCAGATGTTCCTTGTAGCTGGTCACCAGGTTTGCACACATCTCAGGAGGAATTTTTTCTCTTTCCTCTTTGCAGATCCTTTCCAAGTCATTAGCGTTTCGAGGCTGACCTTTGGCAACTTGAACCTTCAGCTCCCTCCGCCGATTTTCTATGGAATTAAGGTCTAGAGACTGGCTAGGCCACTCCAGGGCCTTAATGTGCTTCTTCTTAAGCTATTCCTTTGTTGCCTTAGCCGTGTGTTTTGGGACATTGTCATGCTGGAATTCCCATCCACAGCCTATTTTTAATGCCCTGGCTGAGGAAAGGAGGTTCTCACTCAAGACTTGACGGTACACGGCCCCTTTCATCGTCTTTTTGATGTGGTGTAGTTGTCCTGTCCCCTTAGCAGAAAAATACACCCAAAGCACAATGTTTCCACCTCCATGTTTGATGGTGGGGATGGTGTTCTTGGGGTCATAAGACCTTCATGGTCTTGTAGACCATTCCAGCCTTGTGTAGGTCTACAATCTTGATCAAATACTTATTTCACTCATTAAAATGTGAATCAATTTCTAACTTTTTTGAAATGCGCTTTTCTGGATTTTTTTTTGTTATTCTGTCTCTCACTGTTAAAATAAACCTACTATTAAAACTATAGACTGATCACTTCTTTGTCTTGGGCAAATGCACAAAATCAATATATGAAATGTTTCCCTCAATGTATATCCCTAGGACCAAACATAGAGCTTAAGTTTGAACTATATCACTCAATTCACACAGCAGATGTAAGTCAGTTCGTACTGCTGGTTTTTTGTTATTAATTTATTGACTCTCCATGGCAACACCATTTGCGAAATTAAAAAGCCCTTTGCAATTTAGCATTTTCAATGTCTTGGCATAGTATTTGCCAAATTTGATGACTATCCCATAAATTCCCCTAGGAGGAGTATTTAAACATTCAGAGTCTGGAACTGTCAGAAAACCCACATTCTATTAAAAATGTTAGACGTCCTTGTTGGGCACAGCTAATTAATGTAATTTTGAAAGTTGCCTGGCTTCATGAGAAAAATACATGTACCAAGTTTGGTGATCATAGATAAAACTAACCCCATCACTTTAGTCAAAAGGGGGCGCAACAGAGCCCCACGCCACACCTTTGTCCACGCCTAACAGCTGACAACTATGATGTGTGTGCCAAATGTCATGCCATTTCACCTGAATGTGTTTTTAAAGTTTAATGCGTTGCCATGGCAACAAATCTATTTACAACTTTATATCAGACATGCCTCTACATTATTGTGACCAAGACTGAAGTGACTTGGCTAAATGTAAGTTGACTCTTTTAATGTTTGTTTTAAGTGGCGCACTTTCTGTTGCCAGTTGGTGGTGCTATGACCGTGACTAACATTAGTCATATCAATATCATCAGCCCACCACAATAAGCAATCGCTTAATGCATGCTTTAAATATAAGAGACTTCCTGTTCCCATTTATCAACATCATTTTACCATCTCACCATGTGATATTCCCAACATATCTTCACACCAAGATATCACAAAAATGTCTTGGCATGATGTTCACTAAGTTTGGTGCCAATCACATGAAATGCTTAGGAGTATTTAAAAGGTAACATGCACTTTTCATAAAATCCAAAATGGCCGACTTTCTGTTGGGCAGAGCTAAGGGGTGTCTGGGCAAAAGTTGTTCAGGTCGACATAACCGATACACATTCCAAGGTGTGAACAGGTGTGTGCATGTATGTATGATATATGCACACTTTTTGTGCCCCATACCAGGGGTGCTATTGAGCCCCCTACCCTGACCATGTGCCAGCCTTTGCCCAGCGACTTTGACGTATGTGCAAAATTTCAGGGGTTTTTGGGCATGTTAAGGGACCCAAAGGCCCTAAAAACCTTTTAAAAAATTATAATAAAAAACAAAGCCATTCACATTTTCAGTGCTGGGACCCTAATAAGCCTATACATTATATAAAAATGAATAACTAAAAGATAAAGCAGCAAACACCACATTAATGGCAATTACCTAATGCACTATTTCTATTTAATAACTATTTTTTCTTATATGAGAAAGGAACACCGGACATTCTGAAATGTTTAGCATGCCATTTAGTGCTTTGCGTTCATATTCTGGGCTCTTCTGCTTTTCTGTACATATTATGCTTTATTAATAAAGTGTCTTATGAATCTTGTGATTTGGTTTTAATGGATTAAGCCATATTAAGCATTTTAGCACACAATTTTGTCTGCAGTGTCAGTATGTGACTCCCCATTCTTTCCTTTTTGTTGTGACTGATAAACGAATTAAAATTTGTTTGACTAAGGCTTTTCTCTTTGACTAGCGTTTAGTCGACTGTTAGGGGGCAGCCCTAGCTATATGCGCTTTTTACTCTGGCAAAGCAATGATATAACAAGCCAACCAATACTCTCATCAATTACTTAATCGCAGAGGAACCACGAGGCCATGTCCCATCTTCGTTCTTCTGCTCGATAACGAGAACCTGCAGATAGAGAAAAATAAGAGAAAAATCAAGATGAAACAAAACTGAGCATGTAAAATCTGCCAGGCGCATGTAGATCACCAAAAGTAAAACACTCAAATGTTAAAATTAGCAACCCTAACCCTAGCTAAGAGCTCTCAAGATGAGTCTTTAAAATTCAATTTAAATCTGTCATATCATATCTGCCTAATTTTATCCTTACTGCACTGGCTACCAGTTACCTTTCATATTGATTATTAAATAACGTGACTTACTTCTAAAGTCCTCTGTACTTTAGACTACAATCTGATAATACCAGACATAAAAGCACTCGAGCTATAGATCTAAAAATATAAAAAAACTAAGGAATGATTATATGTAAAGCTGCTCTGAAACATTACGTATTGTCAAATGCAATGAATAATGACTTTTAATTAAAAAAAACAAAACAATCAAATAACCCTAATCTTATGACAGGTCATCCTGTCATACAGGATCTGCTGCTGCAGGTGATTCTCAGACACGCATGTACAGTTAGAGGAAGCAAAAGATGTCACCTGTCCCTGATAGAGTCCAGCATCCTGAATGGTGCTGTCTGGTTTATTCAGGGCCTCGAACGTGTTGCTCATGTATTTGTTCCACAGCCTGGTTTCCTTTTCATCCGGAATACTGAATAACTTCCGCATCTCTCGTTCGATGGTGTCTGTCAGGACAAACAAGATTCTTTATCAGATTCTTTTTTAGTGCACAAGCCAAAATCAAGGATTTGCACACATGCAATTCAATTCAAAACTCAAAGAAATCAATATACTGAAGGGTAAAACTAAAGAACAGAACTCACAGTATACAATTACATTTAAGTATAACAATTTAAAAATATAACTTGGTAGTTTTAGACATGGAACACTTTTTTATTCAATATTAACATTTTTGTCACTGGTTACATTTTTAGAAACCCTAACAGGGCTCGCAAAATTGCTAGCCCGACGTCCTGAGGCTATTGTGTCATCCTACCAAAATGTATTTCCACCCTGACCATCTTATGAGGAAAAATATTTTGCAATGCTTTTGCATTCTCTCACAAATTTGGTTGGGTAATTATGTTGTATGTCATTTTCAGGCATCGGGCAGCCACTATCAATATGTGAGGTATTGAAATCGCGTTTGAATGCGCGTTCGCTTTCCACTTTCAATTCGAGATCCTGTGACTGTGTATCAGTGACACTCGTCCTGTCAGTCATTACTGTCCTCACATTACATGTGAAATCTCCCACAGCCAGATTGAACGTGTGTTAGAGAACACATGTGCAGTGGAGAGAAAATCACTGATGGTTATGTCTGTGCATGTGTGAAAATAAGAGGCTCATGGATTTACGCAGATATTTCAGTTCTGAAGTGAAGACCGATGCACAGATGGAGAAACTGATGAAGGAGATGCTGTGACCTCAATGTCGAGTGACATTTTCTTATCTGTGACTTCACTTGATATTTCAGATTCAGAATCTGACACAGACTGAATTTACAATAATTATTTTTGTTTTTCATAGAAATTTTAGTTCAGTTAGAACCAAATATTTGTATTGATGATTGTAATTTTATTATTTTATACAATTTTTGTTATTTTTGAAAATGTTTTTGATTTATGTTTTGTCTTTAAAATATTCTACATTAAAATAGCCTTTTTTTATTTGGCTACTTAAATTCATTTCGGGCCCCGAAGGGCTTCCATGGGTTTTAAAACTTTTGACCACACCGCAGACCGTGACATACTCACAAACATACCAATGGTGTCTGCTTTGCTGAACCTTCTGGTGACAATGTTGTCTATGTTGCTGTCTTCACATAGTTTGAGTTCGGTGAGGTAGACTTCCACCTTACAGTGTTTGACAAACATTCCCTGTTCCACAACCTGAAGACACAAGACAACCATCATCAGTCACAATAGCAGAGAAAGCTTGTTGATAATCCTGTCAAAATTTTCCTTGCCCGTTCTAAGATTTAAACACGTTTCCATGTATTTTACAGACTTGGAAATTCCAATTTTGATTGGTTATTCCATTACAATGGTCATTTTCAGGTTTTGATCATCAGATCAAAGATACTTTTTTGTTGACTATCGGAGAATAAAGTCCATATCTGTCAAGGGTCAAATGCAACATCTAAATCGCTGCTGTAAGCATGACAGGTGAGTTTCAAACTCACATAGGCTGCCACTTTGTAGATCCAAACAAATCAGAGAAAGTCTTAATTTAGAAACAGAGCTGAACAGCTGAAGAATTCCAGACTATTTATTTCACACAGCCTCCACCAGCAGCCCACTGAACGCCAGAGGAAAACCCTGCTGAACCTCAGTTCAGTGTCACGCCAATTATCTCCATCAGCAAACTCCAGAACCCTCCAAAGCGCAGCTGAATCAAGACAAGCACCTCATGCCTTCAAAAGCCCACCCATCTGCCCACAATATTTACAACCCCCCCTCTCAGAGAGTGACCTCTACCAACATTTCTTCTCTTTAAACGCAATTACAAGAACAACCCAGCGCTCCCTGTTGAATCTCAGACCGCTTTAAGACCAACAGCAACGCCACGAAACTCTTCTGCAAAGCTCTTGAAGTGAGAGAAAGGCAGAACCTCTTGCATGCTGTTGCTTGTAGATGGCTCCATGCAGCCGCGCAGTCATGCAGTGACCGAGTGGAAACAGAAATAGCGCAGCTACTCAATACCCCCCCCCATCACCCCCAACAAACATGGCAACAAGGGGCGTCAACCAGCAGAAACAGAAGCAGCGACCACCATCACTGCATGACACAGTTGATTTGGTTCATCTCCACAGCCGCCTGTGGTTCACTGCATCGTTCATTTACTGCACGGAGCAAACAGTTCATTAGCTACAGGAAGCGATACAATTTTATTTATATAAAAAAAGGAAGCTCATAAAGCTAATGAAACATATGGGCAGGTTATATTTCACCACAAAATCAGTGGAAAAAACAAGACATTTTATTCTTTATAATAAAATGCATTACAGGACCATTAAAAAATAAATCCAACATCCCTCAACACACTCACTTTTGTAAGCCTTTGTATACTATTGTTATTCTGTGTAGGACACAAATATTAGGTTTGTGTTAACTTTTGAGTGTTTTTTGAACGCTTGTAAATGTGATTTTAGTTTATCCACTGAACTAATAAGGCACAACTGACACCATTGTTACTGTTGAGAACTAAAGCTTGAGGTTATTGTAAGAGGCAGGACATTTCAGGAGCACACCCTAAGTGTGTGACAAGTCACAACAGGGTAAGCCAGCTTGACCAATCAAAGCATTTCGGAAGGAAGGGCTCATAGAACACCCCAAAAATGAAAGAAAAATAATGTGTTTTTAAACAATTAAGAAAACCTATTTTAGTACGGGCCAAAAACAAATTCAAGACTTCGTAAAAGAGTACAAGATCATAAATGGATCCCTAGATAGAATAGAAAATGTAGTTGTTTCTTTTTGGGGGTGTAACTATGACCTGTTCTCATGAGATCTGAACATGTCACAGGCAGTTATTGGATCAGATTTTCCTCCACTGATGTTCATATACCTTTCGCGCGATGGGTTCCTGTCCATCCACCAGTCCGTACCAGCTCACTAACTTTTTCCAGCCCTCAGTGGGCACCAGGATGTAATCCAGTTCATCGATAAGATGCTCTTTAATGCCCAGAACATCTCCATCTACAAGCAGATGTACACATACACTTTAAACTCTAACTGTGCAACGCAACCACAGTTCGGATGCACCCCAGTTTGCACACTTGTAGATTATTAAAATTGCCTATTATAACCAGATATTAAACAAATGACAGACTGATAACCCTGCAATATTGAGCAATTTTATGATTATCAATGTTATCATCAAGATTATATGATAATATTTTATAGAATTATTACCTCATCATGTTTGGGACATTCAAGGACCCGTATTGGGGTCAACCACTACCAATACACAGCAAAACATCAAAAAACAGCCACAAGACAATCCGCTTGCAAAACGCAAGGTTTTGGGGGCACCAAGATACATGTATTTGTGTAAAAGGAATGCACTCATGCAAACTTCCAAAAATGCAGCAGAAACTACACCATCCACACTTTAGACACAAGTCTACAGTGGTCAGGGCCTTATGAATTTAGACACACTCATTTAAATCTGGCATACTATATAGTCAGAATGTATGACAGACCTTTGAGCAGGCCGGAGTTATCCACTGGACCAGGATAGACATTCTGATCACCCATCTGATATTTGTCCCAGCTGTCAAAACCCACATATTTCTTCCACTGCTTAAACCAATGACTGTCCACCAAGTACCTGC
>JAZGTJ010018001.1:0-11684 GCA_036877575.1 Botia almorhae
TTCAAAGCAATTCACAGTTCTTATTATCACGACTCACAGAACAGTCATGCGTGCTGGAAAAGCTTTTTTACAGTGTAGATTTACATGCAAAGAGCTCCTACAATCGTAACCAGTTACGAGGGCATATGAAGTACATCGTCCCACCATGACAACTCCCCTGTCTCAAACATCTAAAAAAAATCCACTTGAAAAGCACAGCATAAATGCCGCTGTATTAGAAAACTGTTTAACGGATACTCTTTATTTTAATAAACAAAAATATGGGTATATAAAACACAAAACATCGCCAACATACTTGCTTTTGATTAGAGCACATCCATTGTAATAAAAACGGCATTGTGTTGCCAGAAATCAATATGTGTGCTGAGCAGAGAGAGCGAGAGAGAGAGAGAGAAACAAGGTGTTGGAAAAACGGCATCAAGTGGAAAAGTAAAAAGCTTTATGGAGGAGTTGAACTATTATGAGAAAGATGGAGATGTTCACAGAGTTGGTGGAGGAGGTCAGACAGCAGGGAAAGAAGGATGGAGAGATGAATATGGATGAGAATGTGATAATGTGTGTTGTTTAAGTGCAGTTGAAGGGGGAAGAATGAAGGAAAGCCGGAAAGAACAGAGAGGTCCGTGCCTTAGCCGAGCCATTACTCTGAACAGGAAACTGCTGGACGAAGGAATTATTTAAATGATGGAAAAAAAAGTCGCTGGGCTTTTGGCGGCTTGACACATAGCATATCTGTTGTTAAATTATTCAGAACCATGTTACGGTGAGATGGGCTTCTCTCTCTCATTTTTCTAACACCCGTGTTCGCCGCTAAAATGCTTTTTTTATTAAAAGTTCCTCGTGCCCCGAGGTGAGAGGAAGAAGAAATGGGGTGCATGCTAAGAAGAAGTTCTAACAGAAAAGCATGGCTGAGTTTATGGCTTATTTGCCATCTCAATGGCGCGTGTGTCTTAAGGCGATGCGCGCTCGCCATCCGTTGTTGCAGTGATGCATCTTGGGTAGTGTAGTTTTGATGGATGATCCCCATCATTCCTTTATCAGGGTCACCGGGAAGGGCACGACCATTTGTCCACGCGCCAAACCACAGGAAAGCAGAATCTGCTTTTTCAACAAAGCACACTCCTCACGTCCTATATTTAGCACTTTAGACTTGGATCTTGAAAAGGCTTAAAAGGTTTTTTGAAGAAACCCGCGTGAAATATTCTACGTAAATCTAAGTGGCAGAACAGAGGGATTAAAAAGACCTTTTCATGTGATCTCCACCAATCTTCAATAAAAATAAAAAAGAAAGAGAAATAAAAAAGATGCAATTAGGTGCCTAAAACGGAAGTGTTTTGATAATTATTTGCCTTCCCAGTGGTAAACATTCCAGTTTGGATCAATTAACCGTGAGCTAATGAGCAAAGCGACGGTTCGTCTCGATATGTGCCATTGTTCGTTCGTTCCTTTTTTAATTAAAAGGTTTTGAAGTAAAAATCGCAAAAGTTTTAATTGTTTTTTTTTTGGGGGGGGGTTATATTTAGGAGGGTAAGATCAGAGGTTTAATTATAAAAATGGCTTTAAAGTAAAGGATTTAGACTTTTAATTAAAGACGATTTATTAGGACGAGCGTAACTCTACAACGGCTCAAATGTGACAGTCGTCCCTTTATGCCACTTTCTTCTCTTCCCTTCACCCTCCTCGTGCCACTGTCTCTGTCACGTTATGTTGTGCAGTGGATACAGGCGGCGGATTAGCAGGCAGGAGCTGCGCTGAGAAAGCCGAGCGGAGATGCGGAAGGGCGGAGGGTTCAATCGCTCAACTGGATTGCAGAGATTGAATTAGTGAGCTTAGCAGCGGTGGAGTTTTCCGAGACGTATAGCGATGTTTCTCTTTCATGCCATTCTCCTTTCTGCCCGGAGCGCTCGCTGCCTGCACCTCCTGCAGTTTCCCGCCATCATTTTCTCGGCATATCTTAAGTCTTCCCTTTTTCTCGTTAAAGGAATAGCCCTCAAAAATTCTCCAAATTCTCCCATGTTTTACTCACCCTCATGTTTTTTAAACTTGTATGACTTTTGTTCCTCTGACGAGTGCAGTTATTTGTAGCAGAATGTATCACAAAGCTTCTGTTTGTCATACGGTACAGGTGAATGGCGACTTTGGCTGTCGAGCAAGATTTTTCACTTAACAGATTAAATTTCTGTCCGTTCTTCCAACAAAGCTGTAACTTCTAAAAACTTTCATCTCAGTGCAGGAGTCACACAAACTACTTTTATTATGGTTTTATGGTGTTTTATGTCCTTTTGAAGCCTGGTCCCCGTCCATTTTCACTGTATAGAAGAAAACAGCTTGAGCAAACTCCATTTTCAGTGTTCTACAGATTAAAGACAGTCAAACAGGTCTGTAATATGAGGATGAGTAAAGTAACAGAATTGAATTGTTGCCTTTAATTTTTTAACTCTCTCATTAATGCTCTCTCCTCTTGCATGTCTGTCTCATATGCGGTCTGGTTTCTGCCACACTGCCTCAGTCTTCGCCTGTCCTCTTGTTTTCCTCCGAAAGCGCTTTAAGTAGCTGTGGTAAATTAGGCTGAAGTGATTAGCTCAGTTTGATTACATTGCTTTGCTTATTTGCTTGGCTGATGCCCTTAGCCATGGAGATGCTTTGTAGGTTACATCTTTACACGTGCCCTGCTTGCACAGCTGGGGATTTCACCGGAGAAATTCAGGTTAATTGCTCAGATCAAGGATACAGAAGTGGATCCCAAACATGATCTGTATACCAGCTCCTTTGCTTATAATAGCCGGAACGGTTTTTTTTTAATATGCAATTAGTTTTATCTGTGTGCGTGTGTGTGTTTTTTGTTTATTGGCTTGGTTGTATATTTATATATTTTCTTGCCTCGTTGCAAACATAATGAGTCTAAAACTGGAATTTTAACTTCTCCCTGATTAATCGTGTCTCTTAGTTACATTTTTAGGGGTCACTTATAATGGCTTCTCTCAGTCTAATGCGATAGAATTCAGACAACAGTTAGTTCCGGTGCTCTAATTTGATTGGACAGGCAGCATTCCGAGTGCTGATTTTTGTCTTATAATGGCATTGGAACGTTCCACACTTTGTGTCACTCTGATAATACTTGAATTAAACAGACTATCCGCCTATGCAGTTTTTCACATCTGGCTGTGAAGGTTGATGCTGTTTTGATTTCGAAACATTTTGTGTTGACAAAAAGTATGTCTAAAATATAAGTCACTCGTGTCTTCCTTTTTATTTATTAAAGCAGTATTTCATTGACAATCGTTCTGCTGTGCTAAATATCTGCTCGGCTGTCTTTACGTCTTTGTCCGAGGGTGATATTGCATAAATATACTCAGTAGATACGACCAACAAGAGAGCCAGACACAATCTTGTGGCGCCCATTAACAGCTCACAGTTTTAGTTACACTCTGAGTGTCCTGTCGCAGCATTAAAAGTGTCATTTCGGCTTCATCATGCAGTTCACGTCCGTGCAGCTCTGCTCTGACATGCGTTCAGGGAACAGACTCTTGACTCGCACCATTCCCCATGCAATACAGTGCAATATCCCTCTCATGTTCTTATATTCTGGCCACATCTGTATTTTACAGCAAGAACAGACGGTTGTGTCTGTACAAGCAGCGAGGGGAAACTTGAGGAGAAAAATTGCTCAGAACTAGTTCGCAACGGCTGTTTTCGGAGACAGGAAGTGAGTTACGTTTAATCACCGGACCGCTGAGAATGGAACGATTGCGTGAGCACCGAGGTAAATGAGCCGACTGCGTAAGCAGGTGGAACTTCACCTCCAGGTTTTTTCCTCTCTCGCTCTCTCTCTCTTTATTCTTCTAGCTGGTCCTGTTTTCTTTGGAATGACAGGAAAGGGATTACTTCTTATCAGCTGCCCGTCTCTCATCTCTTTATTATTTATTTCTGTTTTTAGTGCGCGTTGTCGCCGCATGCCACGCGCATGATCTCCTTATCTGTTTATCCCTAAACCTCTAATCTTCATCTCTTTCTCATCGCATTAATGTCTGTTCTTTCTCCCATCCTGATTTCTCTTTATTCGGTCGTCTCTCTTACTTTCTGACTCTCCTGTGATGGTCTTCCTGTGACTCTCTCTCTCTCTCTCTCTTCCTGTCTATTTCTGTGTATCTGCTGCTGAGTGTATTGTGTATTCATTCTGCATAGGCATTTGTAAAAGAAATGTCTGCACACATCAAAGTCTCTGTCTGTTGCTCTGTGCCTTCAATCCAGCCCACAATGGTAAACTCGACAGAAATGTACGCGGAAGAAAGCGCAGAGATATGATAGCTTTCCTGGGATTTAAGCCAGGTATGTTATCATTGAAGTCCCTTTAGTGGGATTGTGCGGCTTGGATGCTCTGAAAGCAAATGCAGGTTTTCAGTTCAGTTTTCATTTGAGTTCTTGTCAAAATCGGTTTGTCATTCCTTTGTAGATGCATTGACATGCTTTAGATTTGCAATTAAAACGAGAGCAGCTTGAGCTCGTTTTTATTTCAAACTTTTGTCATATTTTTATTATTTGGTATTCTGATGTAACGCGAAGCAATTCTGGTGTGATTGTGTGAAGCTTTGCAAGTAAAAGTATTTTCAAGTGATGTACTGTCGGTGCCAAAGGACAAAATTTTACTATGGATGCAGCAAAAATAGCGAGCTGTAAAAAACATAGACAGTTAATACTGGACTGGAAAGACTACAGGACAATATACTGTACATGTGGAGAGAGAGAGGAGAGATTAATATTTAATGTCGAATATAATTCCTGAGCTACGAGTAAAATAAAGGTAATATACGCGGGTAAACATGATACCCTTGTTTCATGCCTGTTCCCCGTGGGCATTTTAATTACTGAAGATTATATCATATTTAATACATAACAGCATCAGTCTCTCTGACTAAGATCAGATATGATAGAAATCTGGAGAAGTCAACAGGACATTTTAATGTCATTTCCAAATCAAGGTCATTTCCAAATCAAGGTCATTTCCCATCAAGCTGTTTAGTTTTTTTTAAATGAATTATTATTTGTGTGTATTTATGACGCACAAACCGTTAGCTATGACAAAGCTGTCATTTTTTCCCTGAAATAATAAAAAAGGTTATCCCACACAGAATGCTTTCAAACACAATAAAGTTAAGACGTGATATAAATTAATTTATTCATTTATTAGTTTAATTGATATCATTTGCAGTGCAAATGTTCTTGACATGTACTGTCTTGTGTGATGATTGACAGGTTGAATTTCATGTAGTCACAGAGCTAAAGAGTAAAAAAAAGTCAGTGAGAATGAAAGATGGCGAGAGAAGGAGAGATAATGGAGACGCATTTCTGAGATGGAACCCTCTCGGATCCGCGCGAGAACATGAAAAGGTGGAAACCGACGCGGAATGGTGGGGAAAAGAGGACAAACGAGAGAAGGAGAGAGGTAGAAGGGGAGTGAGGGAGAGCTGGATGGAAGGGTAGGGTGCGAGAGATTGATGAGAGAGAGTGAGAAACTAATTCTCACTTCACTCTGGGCTGGAAGATTAAGGAAGATTAGAGAGATAGAGCGAGGGAGGGAGAGATGAAGTGATAACTTTAACTGCGTGCCATAGAGAGATCTTAGAATGGCTAATACCCTGAGAGAGGGAGAGAGAGATGGAATATACGGGCGATAAAAGGATGGAGAGACACATATAGAGACATGGAGAAAAGCTGACTCCAAAGACTCTTAATGGCAAGGGTCTGTTAAAAAAAAACCCTGCTCACTATAATGTCTGTGTTGATATGCGTGCGCTGGGAGAGAGAGGCCTAAACAAAGCTCTCATGTTGCCCATCTATACGATGCCTTTCCTCTTCAAACACATGCAGAATGCAGAAAAGACAGAAAGAACACCTGCACATGCCTCTCCCACTGGGCGAGAGTGTGACTGTGGGAGCGCACGCATTAAAATTAAAGCAGGATCCATCAAAGGAGTGGCAGAGTCAATCCGTTATGCAGGATTATCGGGTAAGCTTCTCCACAGTAATAGATGTGGCTTTATAAACAAGAAAAAGAAAAGGAAAGCTAAACAAAGCCCGGGGATTTCAGAAAAATAGGATGTGATCTTTGTGCTCCCTAGGTGGGGAATCTCCTCATCAGTGTACGCTGCCCTGCCCAGCCTGCGTTTATCGCCATGTGACTCCCCTGAGCGGTTGCACACGGCAAGTGTATTTATTGAAGCACTCGTATTTAAAGGAACGGTGCACCCCACATTAAATTTGGTCGTTTAGTCACCCTTGTGTCTTTCTTTGTTCTGTGGAACAATGATGGAGAAATTTGGATTTTCTGGTCATTTTTTCGGTCTGTTAAAAAGATCAGGGAATGGAACTTCAAAGAGGACATAAACTATCAAAAAGTACAATGTGTGTATTTTCCACATTTCCTGAATGAATCTCTTCTTGTGAGGAACAAAACAAACGGTCCAGTTCATGAATGAATCACTCACAGCAGCTAAGTCATTAAAAAGAACAATTCATTCACAAATCTGGTATCACTGCTTTTCTAATCGCTCATTCTAGAACAATCATTTCGCGTAAGCAGTGCAGTTATATCACTTCAACACTGAGCTTAATTTCTCCTATGTATAATGGGCTGAACTCTGCAGAAAAACGCATCACTAAAAAATCAACATGTTTTGCGATATAGACTTATGAAGCAAAAAATAATGGACCACCCACTATGAATAAAACGTCTGTTAGACATCACAGGCGCAATGACGAGCACACAAACAGCACTTTTCCAGTCAGTGAATATGAAAGAATCCGGACGATTTAAGCGGTTAATAGCTACATTTTGGCATTTGGATTCCATTCTGTGTAGATTAATTACCATTTGAATATAAATTATCCAATGTAATTCGAAATTCACGAGGATCAAGTCTGTAATAATTTTCAATGGCCCAATCCAGATAACATTTTATAATTTATGGCTGTTATTAAAAAGAATATACAGCGTCGTAACCCAGTAAAATCACTTTATATTCCGTATAGAGTCACAGCTGTTGCATTTTCTGCTGTTTTTGCTTACCAACTGCTTATGCATACAGTGTGAATCTGACATAACACGGTCTGTCTCACATGTATTATTGTCCTTTGCTGTAGGTGGGGCAAGTGGCGTCACTTTGCGGGCGACCTTGAGTGGTCCGCGGCAGCAGGGTGTTCATTTGGGGGAAGAAAGGAAATGAGCAAAACATTGGGGGGGGGTGGGTTGGGCACTATCTGCCCAGATGTGTACGACAGAGTTACTGCCTCTCACCCGAGCCGAGCCGGCCCCTCCTTTAACTATCTCGAAACCTGACAACATGACCCTAGAAAATAACCCTGAAATACGACGTCTTGCTACGCTAAACGAATTCATCGCCTCCCAACACGAAGCCGCGTTAACTAAGTCCAGCGCGGTCACGCTAAAACCGCCGCTGAATTACTGTTGCAGAAGCTTGAGAGAAAGTATATCAGCATAACCTGCACAGCGAAGCTCTCCGGCAAAAAAAATGAATCCGTCCTCCGGTAAACCCCATTTGAACTCTACTTAAGTCGCACAGAACCCTCTAAATCTCTATCGAAATAGCTCAATAAAAACACTATGCTAACCGAATGTACAGGAAGGCGCTTTATTGAGTCGCACGCTTCCGTTCCGCCACGCAACATCAAGCGAATGCGTGTCAGCTCGATGCAACAACAGAACGCGCCGAGCTTTACACAATGTATTATATTTGTCCCCGAATAAAACTACTCAAGATGTAAAAGCATCCAAATAAAACCAGCAGGCTATTAGAATGACTCATAACACAGTTCAGAGCTAAGCTCATCTGCAGTAACGCAGCCCGCCCAAACCTGCCCAGAGGCTCCATACGCCATAAATTAATACATCAAAATATATAACGACAAAGAACGTGTCGGATCGTACGCTAAACCTAGATCTACGCAAACAAAGCCAAAGACGCTTTTAGCTTCAAAAGAGCTTTTTGCTTAACTGAAGAATTGATCTTGCGTGCAATTTTGTTAATCAAAATCAGTTTTTATGCTTCATATTTCTCTCTTTCTCTGCTCTTTTTGGAAGAATTGAACGCTTGTGCAATTAAATAATCGCTGCTGTTCTGGAATTCAGCCGCAGAGGGGAGAAATGTACCCCCCCAAAAATGACCCACATACAGAAAACACAAAATCAGGAAATGCATTGGAGACTGGGGCAAAGTCATTAGAATTACAAAAATAACTGTCAACAGCTTGCTAAAGCGCAAAAGGACCCAGAGAGAATAAAAGTCAACCATACAGTGAGATATATGCTAATGAAGTGTAGCGCTACGACTCCAACCAGGGGGATTAAAAATGACGGCAGATGAGTTTTACAGCACTGCTGCGGTTCTCTGCTATGCCTTGTGTACCTAGTGTTCTCTGACATAGAGACAGCGGTACAATGGCAATTTGTGCATGTTTACTGTACATGTATGTATAATGTAAGCCTGGCATTCTATTTGTCGTCCCATGCAATACACTGCATACCCTGTGTACTGTAGGCGCATAGGGCCGTATGCATTAGAAAGCAATACTGTGATGAATCATGAAGCTGTGTTTTTCTGTTTAACTAGGCTAATACTTTCTGTTATCAAGCACATTACTTTGAAATTTCACATCTTGCACGAAATGTTGACAGTTGAATGGAGTTTTTTTTTAAAGAGCCAGCGAGGTGTTTTCGCTCAGACGGCTGTTACATTCAGCTGTGTTTCTGATGTTGTGTAAGACAGCACTGCAGATATAGCGAGCACCCAACTGCAGCTGACGCAGCAGGATTTTAGACATGGAAGTATGCTAACGTTCTATTTCAGCAAATGTTAGCGCTACCCTAGAGGTCTGCTCCATTCCACACCCGCCCGCTTCCTCAAAACTTTACTCCATGTCTGCCCTCTTCCCCTCCCACAACTGAAAAAATGTAGCATTCGGGAATTCCTAAAACAAAAATCTGATTCTGAGCAAGTTCATTAGAGATTATGGTTTAAAACACACCCCTTACCCTGATTCGCAATGGTAAATTTATACTAATAATTTATAATTTGAGCCGTGGGGTCTGATTTTCGTGGGAAATATCAGTTTTGCTTCATTTGACTTCGCCATGTGATGTAAAGTAACCTGCAATTTTATGTTTCAACCAGAGATGGCGGTAGAGAGGCAAAAGTTATGGAGTGCAGCTTTAAACAACCATTGATAAACTTCATGTTGTTCACTTAGATTTAATTCTCTTACTGGTGTATTTTTCTGTTAGCTTTAGATTTACCATTTCTGTCCACAGTCATGATTGCTTGTACAGAGAGCATAATTCTGCAAATACTTAAGCTATGATGTACTATCAACAACCCAACTAGGAAAAAAAAAGCCTTAGGCTTTAATGACGTGTTCTTGATGTTTATATTAAGTACCAACATTTGGAATGTTGGAATATTGAAAATGTCCAGTTTTTTAGACATTGTATTACATTATGAATGAGTTATAAGAACGTCATTCAAACATTTTTCAATTAAAATATTTTAACGTTTTAAAAACATTACACTAACCTTCAGAATAATGTTTTGATGTATAATATATATTGTTAAAAAGTTTGACAAACGTTACTGCAAGAACTTTAACGATAAGTTTGAGACAACTTTTAGAGAACGTTATCCAAAGTTCTGAGAACATTCCCTGTTACCTGGAAAACCACTGAATTATTTTCTGACTGACTTATTGAAAAACCGATGTGTGGAAATAAAGCTTCGCATGCATTTGTCAAACTCCCCATTTATGCACGGGCTACTGTTTGGACTGCATGCTTCTGCGACCATGCTTCTTGCTTTAGCTACCAACAATTTACTCCCAGGCCGCAACAAATATAATCGCATCCCGTGGGATGCAGACCGCTATCGTACCGCATAGGAGCCTGAGGTTTGTGGAGCGGGATGATTTTAGCAACACGGCCTTTTTTCAAAAACAAACTTAAAACCATATATTTTAGCATCCCGCAACACTAGTATTAAGCTGAAGTATTGCTCTGAGCTTGTTAGTTAGATAGACACCTCCAGCCACTGCAGATCCCTAAAGCCTGAATCTAACCAAAGGTAACGCTAATGGCGCAGGAAAAACTGCTCAAGGTTTTAGAAAGCCACAGAAATAAAATCTGATCCGGAAGGAGAGCGTGTGATGCGGGTTCGGGTTCACGCAGGATGTCGGTTTGTTCTCAGCGTTGATAGTGAGGCTAGTCAACAAACTCTTCAGCAAAGCCGATCGATCGGTGTTTGTTGAAGAAGTTCGTCCCGGTCGATCATGTGGAGGATGCGCCCTGTGGAACATCAACCACTGCTTCAGCTTTTCTCACAGACGGGTCAGAAACATGATTGTAAGTATAGGCTACAAGCAAAGAGTTTCTGTTATATCAGCTTGTGCAATTTTTACAGGGTGCTGGACAGGTTTAATAAAAGCCGGCTTGTAATCAAAAAGTTCAAACCTCGTAAGGGTTAATCAATAGATTATCACTATTGTGCCCTTGAGGAAGACAAGAGGCTCCACGGGGGTCTGTTCTCATAATATGCATGCTGTAAATTGCATTAGCCTAATGACAACTTAGCAGTAATTAGTAAAATATATTAGGGGTCATTATTCTTGTCTTCTTGATAGAGGCCTTGTCTGTCATGTAGGGATTGTAGTATTAAAACATTATGACACACACTGGTTAACTTCTGGGGATTTGTGTGTCTTCAGCTTGTTTCCTTCTTGTCCAGATGGAAGATGTGAGGTTTCACAGAAACACATTTGGGAGATGGGTTATCATCTTCCAGAGTGCCTGTGAGTGAAAAGTAAAAAGTATAAGGGCACTTTAATCTGTTGAAGCGATTTTATACTTTGTAGAAAAAGGTTGAGTATGTAAGTGTTTTATAAAAAAGAAACAGAAGGCTCGTGTGAGTCTACAATGTGCAGGTTAATTTCTAATGTGAAAATATGTTTGCAGCTTTCCTTTATTAACTACGTCTATTCGTTAAGTAAAACCACCAAAATACACACACACACACACACACACACACAGAGACAAGATTCCAGGGGCCATTCAGTGAAATGTCAGGCACTGTGCTGAAGGGATCAGATAGCTTTTTGATGTCAAGAGCCAGTGAAGCAGCAGAAGAAAGACTGTCTTGATGGGCATCAGGTGTAATTTCAGCAAATGTTTCCGCACTTTCTGACTCGCCACCAACTCTGTCTGTGATGCTCCAGCATACATATGAGCCCATAAAACCAATGATTGAGCAGAAGCTATCATTATAAGATAAGACAGTTTGAAGGTCCATTTTTCTAGTGTACAGGGCAGCGTGCATTTAAATTCGAGACCTCCTCACCGTTTATCATAAGCTGTTAGAATCATTAAATTAGACGAATGTGTGGGGTCCAAAATCTGGGCTGACTGTGAAGTATTCTAAGATTCCAATTTATGTCACTAATTAAATAAGCAAATTTGTGACATTGACCATGTTAACAATATTGTACCAAAAGTCAGACTTAACGTTCTTTCTAGCGTTGTCAGGTCATGCTGAGGTTACATGAGGTTTTCCGCAAACTTGTGCAATCTATGCTAGTTCAGGTGAGAAATACCAAACACTAAGACCTTCTGACATCTTCATTTTCAGCAA
>JAZGTJ010018002.1:0-11684 GCA_036877575.1 Botia almorhae
TTTCTCCAGCACAATCAATGGTAGAATTGACCAGGTTAACCAGCTGTTGGAGCTTGATCACCAGAAAAGAGGCGGAGCCCGATACACCGCTCTGGACAAATGGACCAATCAGCTGAACTCTCTGAACCAGGCCATTGTTAGCAAACTGGCTTGATTTGACGATCTGGGAAAACAAATTTACCCATAAGGCAGCTGGTTGAGCTGTCAGTGACATTTCGTTTCGAGCCTTTACTTCCCATCACAGACTGACATGAAGGCGGAGCTTAATTTGGCTAGTTTGTATTTTTACAGCTGCAGTCACTCAAGTCAGTTTCAAATAACCTGAACAAAGCAGAAGTTCCCACAGGAACGCCGCTCAACCGGATCGTTCATGTCTTTCATATGAAATGTTTTCCAATGTGGTCGTGTCTAGACAGGTAACTTTAACGGCACTTATTGGCACATGGTTCTGAAACTTTTATACAGCGCACATTTGTCTTTAACAGGCAGCGTGGGGACATGCGCTGAAACGGAAGCATTTATCTGTAGAACTGTCGCATGTTTGACGTTTTGCATCAGATTCAGTCAGTGAGTTTTATGTCGATGCACTGCAGCGCAAGCGCATTATAACCTGCGGCCTAGAATTCCTCTCACAGAACATTACAGGTCTGTTTAAAGCGTAATGTTGTCCAAACTGTTCTGCGTCACTTTTGAACAACAAAAATAAAAGCTGCATCTGTTGCTTCAGCAGAACAATGTGTGATTTATTTATCTGTTTATTTTATGTAATGAATTCGGCCCGCTGGACCTGCATTGTTTTTCTCCCTGACAACAGAACAATTCTTACATTGTTGTTTAACGTTACTGTTTTTGATCATTTTAACAAAAAAATCACAACAGTAATTTTTGAAGGATTCTCTGTTTGTTTTGGTGGAGACTATGAAAAGCTACAGACTCTGACCTGGGTGACATACTGCCACATATTAGAGGGTCACTTCAGGTTGTGGATAGCAGGCCTTGGGGATTACAATACAACAACTGTCCGGATGTCAGATTTAGTTTATGATGATGTAAACAAAGGAAGTTCTGATGTTTAAACATAATGCTTCTCTTATTGTACGTGCTCCATATTGTGAAATATTGAATGTTTGCCGCATAATACTTGAAAATTGTGCACGTCGTCTGTCAGTGTCGTTTCAAAAGAAAAACCAGTGTGAATGAGTTAGTCTGAGAGTCTCACCAGCTGACACACTTGTGATGAGGTCACTGTTGCGTAACAGTTAGCTGGGAAATGATTGGCTTGAACAGAAACTCCGCCCACTCACTCGTGCTCGAAACCCGTACTGGAGGAACAGGGTTGCCAGAACTGCAGATTCAAAACTTTTAAATACTTAAAACACGTATCACAAAGTATATACTTTTATCCTCTCTATATACATGTAGTTATACTGCATGTAGCTCCCTCTCTCTTTATCATATTTATATATATATGTGTGTGTGTGTGTGTGTGTGTGTATAGTTATATTTTATTCCTACTAATCATTATATTATAATATAATTATTAATAATTAGTAACGAATGGATGGTGATCTGGCAACCCGATGAGGATCTGGAGTTCGGGTGTGGATCAGATGATATAATCTCTCCCCAGAGCCCCAGTGCGCGGAGCGGGCGCTTGGAGAATGTGACCCCCTGAATTTTAAGACTCGGGATTCAGGTGCCAGGTTATGGCTTTTAGTTAATCTCAAAATCCCTGCGTTTCAACACTCGGGCAAACATGTTGATGTGGGTCACTCTTCTCGCAGGTCTGGCTCTTCTGCCTGCGCTTCTCAAAACTTTCTGCCCTTATTTCTTCCAAGACTGCGTTTACATCTTCAGGGCTCTGAGATTTGGGATCAGATTAACTAAATACAAGAAGACAACTCCGTTCTATAGCATCGTGGACTGTTTTCTGGATGCGGTGAGGAAACACCCGCAGAAAGTGTTCGTGCGCTTCGAGGGAAAGAGCTTCTCGTATGCAGACGCGGACAGAGAAAGCAACCGAGTGGGGAACGCGCTGCGCTCCGCGGCGGCGCTCAAGCAGGGCGATACGGTGGCGCTGTTTATGGAGAATGAGCCCAGATTTATATGGACCTGGCTCGGCCTGGCTAAGCTGGGCTGTGCCGCAGCACTCCTGAACTTCAATATCAGATCCAAATCACTCCTTCACTGTTTCTCCTGCTGCGGTGCGAATCTTCTCATAGCAGCTGCTGGTGAGATACATGCGCTTGACGTAGTTACCAAACATGCATGCGTGTCTATATACATGCATGCGTGTCTATATGGTGGGGCGTCAGGACATACTGTACAGCGGGGCCTATAGGATCACATGCCGTGCATGTGAAAACGGGCCGTTTTTGGAAACAGACGCATGGAAGAGTTATGCATGAGATTTAAATCTGCTTTAGCCCTGTTTCTGGGGTGCTGGGATGCCGTGTTTGTTTATTGTTGCTAAATGAGACGTGAAAAGACTTAAAATAACGCGTTTTCTATGCATGCGTCACATGAACAGTTTTAGGTTTAGATACGATCCATGTACAAAAAAATAAACAGCGCTATCAGGTGATGAGACCGTCGTGAGAAATGACAAAACAATTAAAAAGGGAAAAAATCTTTTAAAACAACGTCATGGTAGTAATGTTTAGTTTTTAACTTTGTTTTTTCTTTTATTTAAAGCTGCAATCCGCAACTGTTTTGGTTAAAAATAAACAAAAGTTAGTTATTGAAGTATTATTAAGTACATACAAGAACGGTTTTCAACACGGTCTTCTTACCCAACCCTGATTCGCAACATTAACTTTATGATTTATATTTATGTATATTTATTTAAGTTTCTATTTATGATTTATAATTTGAGCTGTCGGGTCCGATTTCCCGGGAAATGTCAGTTTGGCTTCATTTGACGTCAACACAAGTAATAAAAGTACGTAAATTAAGCTGCAGTTTTACGTGTCGAACAGAGATGGCGACAGAGATACAGATTGCGGCTTTAAAGAGAATTTTTAAGGAGAATCAGACTGCTGTGATGAAAATGACACGTGTAAATATGTGTAAATATGTGGGGCTTTTATTTACAGTGTGCTTGTGTCGCAGAGCTGCGTGATGCTGTTGAGGAGATTCTGCCCGCGCTGAAGGAGAAGGGCATAACTGTGTATCTCCTGTCAGATGAACACAGTACAGACGGCATGCAGAGCATCAGTCAGAGGATTTCTGAGGCGTCTGATGAACCGCTGTCGCCGTCTCTCAGGTCTGATGTTAACATCAGAACTACAGCACTGTATATCTACACCTCTGGCACCACAGGTATCTGAGAGACACACACACTGTTGTTTATGTAGTGAAGACTGACACAAATGAATCATGTTGGTATTAACGACAGGCGTATAATTATATCATTATACATCATCACATTTTACATTACATTTTGTACGATATTTGTACGATAGAGGCTAATGTTTCAATCTAGCTTATAACATCAAGCTTCATTTGAAAACAGGAATCAAAATACTATAATGTACAATGTACAGTGGAAAAGACCAATAACTGTTTAGCATGTTTAACCCAGACACAGAGAAAAAATACGTTAGAAACAGGCTAATATCAGATCAATACACTAATATCAGATCAATACACTAATATCAGATCAATACGCTAGTATCAGATCAATGACGACAATAACAGTTAATATCAGATCAATGACGACAATAACAGTTAATATCAGATCAATGACAACAATAACAGTTAATATCAGATCAGATCAATGACGACAATAACAGTTAATATCAGATCAATGACGACAATAACAGTTAATATCAGATCAATGACGACAATAACAGTTAATATCAGATCAGATCAATGACGACAATAACAGTTAATATCAGATCAATGTCGACAATAACAGTTAATATCAGATCAGATCAATGACGACAATAACAGTTAATATCAGATCAATGTCGACAATAACAGTTAATATCAGATCAGATCAATGACAACAATAACAGTTATCATCAGATCAGATCAATGACGACAATAACAGTTATCATCAGATCAGATCAATGACGACAATAACAGTTATCATCAGATCATACTAACTGATTGTGTTCCCTGAAGGTCTTCCTAAGGCAGCGTACGTGACCCATGAGAGAGTTTGGGCCGCCTCATTTATTCAGGGTGTGACAGGAGTGACATCTGAGGACATCTTTTATATTAATCTGCCTCTCTATCACAGTGCTGGATTTCTCATTGGTCTCGTTGGATCCATTGAAAGAGGTCAAATTTAGTGTGACTGTATCATTAATACGTTGTTATACATATAAAAATGATGAAGTGGTGTGACTGATATGTCAAGCTCACCATTTACTGACTGTTGTCGCTCCAGGTAACACGGTGGTTCTGCGGAGAAAATTTTCTGCGTCTCAGTTCTGGGACGACTGTAGAAAATACAACATAACGGTGATGCAGTACATTGGAGAAACGATGCGTTACCTCTGCAATACGCCAAAGGTAAAAACTCCGGATCAGACCACGCAGGTTTTGGGTTTTAAACTAGCTTGGTTCTAACCAGCTGATCTGCCTAATCTGTCATGTACTCAACATTTGTATTACAAGCAACGTAAACATTGTTATGCTAGGTAGGTGTAATAAATTGCTAGTGATGTTCTGCATTTGTAAGGCATCATATGAGCGTTCTCGACTCGAGCGTTTTACTGGAGTAATGAACAGTTATTAGCACTCGTTCGGTAGCGCGTGTTGTTGCCAACATAAAGCATTTCAAAAGTCAGCTTTTAAGTCAGCACACTTAAAATTGGAACAGAGCCAATGAGCCCTTTAAAGGTTTGGGACAGTTATCAGATCAAATCATGTAATATTTACATTTACGCATCTGGCAGGTTCTTACGATGAATTTGAGGTACATTATCATCAGTTCCGCGTCAAACAAGGTGGTACTCATGACTTTCCTCTTTGTAGAAAGAGAACGACCGAGACCACAAAGTGAAGATCGCCATTGGTAACGGGGTACGAGCAGATATCTGGAAGGAGTTCCTCAACCGCTTTGGGCACATTCATGTCCGCGAGCTGTACGCTGCCACTGAGGGGAACGTGGGCTTCATTAATTACACTGATCGAGTCGGCGTGGTCGGTCGAGTTAATTTTCTCACCAAGGTACGAATGAACTGTTCTGATTGCATGAGCCATGTTAAACGTAATTACATGACTGTTTTTATGGGTCAGCTGCTACGATGCTTAGCAACCACAAACTAAGGCTAGGCTAAAGCTAAACTGATCAAATAAATTACCTGTCAAAAGATTTGCTTAATCATTTTTCTCATCTTTTTTTTAAACACTGGTTTATTTTGTCACGTCATTGTCTCAATGTGCTACAGTGATTTGAACCGCAGTTTCTTTTGGATTAATTGCTTTATTTAATTTGTGTGAAGTCAGCTGAACTCCCGTTGCATTCCACAGATATTTTTCCCTTTCGCACTGATCAAGTTTGACATCGAGAAAGAGGAACCGGTGAGAAATTCCGAGGGTCTGTGTATCCCAGCTGGAAAAGGTAGATCTTGTTCCTTCATTGACAACATGGTATTCCATGAAGATTGTATGAACTAAAAAAGTCAGTTGTTTCAGGAACATCTTGGCATGTTGAGCAAAGGTTTGTCGAGCAAAGGTTTGTTATCTGTTAAGGTTCAAGATAGGAAACAAACTCTGACTGAACTGACCTTCTGAACTGTCATAAAATGAGCATTTTTATCAAGAATGAGTTAGTACAAATGTAACGCTCTGCTGATTTTGAATGTTGCAGATGAAGTCGGACTTCTGGTTGGGAAAATCACGAAACGTTCCCCTTTCGTTGGCTATGCTGGAAATAAGCAACAGACAGAGAAGAAACGACTCAGTGATGTCTTCAGGAAAGGAGATCTGTATTTTAACAGCGGCGACCTGCTGAGAGTCGACCGTGACAACTTCGTTCATTTTCAAGACCGAGTTGGAGACACCTTCAGGTGCCTTCTAGCTGTAGCTTATCTTAGCTAGCAAACATGTGTCTTGGCATGTAACTCAATTCAGTTGTTTGTAGTCTGAACAACAAAGGCACATGTGAAATGTAGTTTTTACAAACCACCTCATCAAAACCGAATTAAAATCTGATTTATAGAAACGCGCTGATCCGATTTCATGAAATGCAAACAGATCACAACTGGTGCAGTCTTGATCTTTGCTGTACTCTCCGTCAAATGTTACATTAACGTTTGTTTTGCAGGTGGAAGGGGGAGAATGTGGCTACGACTGAGGTTGGTGACATACTCAGTATGGTGGACTGCATTGAGGAGGCCAATGTATACGGAGTTAAAGTGGAAGGTAAATTGGTCGATTGATTAGCTGCAATCTGTAACTTTTGCCTCTCTACCGCCATCTCTGTTTAAAACCTAAAACTGCAGGTCACTTAGAAGTCAAACTGACATTTCCTGGAAAATCTGACCATTTATGTTTATGCATTTGGCAGACGCTTTTATCCAAAGCGACTTACAGTTCATTCAAGTTATACGTTTTGTCAGTACAGTACGGACCAGACAATTTAAATGATAAATTATTATTATAAACTTACTGATATGAATCAGTGTAAGGAGATTGTGTTGAACACTGATCTGTCATGTACTCGTGACAGATGTCGTGCTCAATAACTGATATTGTTTATAACCCAAAACGTTACGGATGGCAGCGTCAAATAGCTTATAGATAGATTACAAACTTGAGTCTTAACAAAAATGTGTTTCTAGTGTATCATGATGTTAATAAAACATGAAAATGTATCGCTGTGAAGGCCATGAGGGAAGGATCGGAATGGCAGCAGTTAAACTGAGAGAGGACAAAGAGTTTGACTGCGTTACCACCTACAGTGTCCTGGCCAACTACCTCCCAGTGTACGCCAGACCCCGATTTATCCGAATTCAGGTAAGACCTCTGGAGAAACGTGCATTCGTCTGTCTCGGCTTTGCTCCGTGATGCTCAGCATGAAACAAACATGTCTTTCAGAGTTCCTTGGAAATCACAGGAACGTTCAAGATGAAGAAGGTGAAACTGGTGGAGGAGGGATTTGACCCAACCCTCATCCAAGATCCGCTCTACTTCCTGGACCTGACGCAGAAGAAGTTCATTCCGCTGACTCGGGAGATTTGTAATTCCATCATGTCACGTGACATTAAATTGTGAAATCAGTTAAGAAAAGCTAAACCTAACCAGTTACTACTAATCCAACCAGTAGCCCACTAATCTCAGGGACCACAAGTGTGATTACAATGAGCCATGAGTTCAACATTCATCTACCTTTACAGAGCAGTACAGTCGGTTGTTTTACATAGAATAATAATACACTGTGCCTTAATAATGTACATTACGATCTGATGTCTTAACTTTTAATAAAGAAGTCATGAGGAATCTACAAGATTGTGTGACTCCAAACATTCAGCTTCAGTTTTAGGGCAAAGGTGACCCGGTGGGTCAAAGGTCAACTTTAAAAGGAAGGAGAGATAATAACTCCTATATTTTTTGTTGTCAAAGATTGTGCGTCCAGTCACACTTGTATTTTGCTACAAATTTTCAAACTAGCCAAATGTCCAACACAAAAAGGTTGCAAGATGCCCTTATCCCTCAGAAAATGAACAGAACCCTTGTTTGCATTTCAAAACGACAATCAGTTTTTAACAGTGACCAGTTTTGGGTCACCACTAGTTCTGAACGTCATGCACACACAGCGGGTTTGATGAAAGCAGATGTGCGTTTGGTTTTCTCAGCGATCAGCATGTTTAAAGTGGGTAAAAGGGCAAGAAAAACTGAAGTCATGACCCCCTCCACATTAACCACTAAACCCAAATGAACTAGTTAACTTTTGTACCCAGTACAGGGGTCACTAACCACAGGAGATGTGGAGCAGCTGTTCTGTTGATATTTTAAACAGGATTGTCCAGTGCCTTTAAATCAAGCAGCGACAACAAACGTTTACTTTAAAAATGAATTTATTTGTTAATACAGTTGTGTAGTTAGAAATGTTGCGAAAAACAAAAATGTCGCCACACAAATTCAATTAAATTTGAATTCAATTGAAAGAGAAACTAAACCTGAAGCTGTTATCGTATCAAAACAAAGTCATACAGATGTGCCTTTATTAAACCGTCTGCTGGTACAAAAATACATTTGAGGGCACGTAATACAGCATTCAGTATCAAATGAATTCAGAGTCCAACCACCACGCGGACCCTTCTTAAATACAGTCGTTAAATTATTTTAACCGAACGCTTTTCTAGCTCGTAAATAAGAATAAAAATGTTTTTGTAACTGTTAAAAATGCCATTACTGAGTGTTTGTATATCGTATACGTTGGTATAAAAGATAATGTTGTTTTAGTTTAATTTAATTATTTATTTTAGTTGTATTTTTTTATTTATAGTTTAAACTTACTCCGTCCTGCTAAGTTAAATTCCAAGGCTCTGAAGTATAACGATATAATACAGACATGATAATGTTACATTTTTTTTCAAGAAAATTTTCCACGTGACGTTTTTATACAAAATAACAAAGATGTACAAAAGGTCATTTACAGCGAACAAGGCCATATGCTAGCACAATATATACAGCAGAAACTTAAACATCCTACTTCAGTGTTCTTTAACTTTATATGCATAGCAGTGAAATAAAGCTGACCTGCTGATCGTAATTATTCGTGTGTGTTAAATAATCCCGGCTTCTTCATGTAACCTCCCTCTGTAACAGAAATTCGACGTTTGCAAATCTTTCGGGTCAAAGGAAGGAAAAGAATGCAGATAAGGCACCACTGCTTGCAGTGCATGATGGACGGTATGTGGGGACAGGCGTCAGACCTGGGGACAGACCTGAGTCAGCACATGCATAGATCTCTAAACAGCAGGAGTTTGGAAAACCACAGTCCATACGTTTATCTACAGTAAAACATTACTGAAAACAGCAGATTCAAAACGTCGAGAGAGAGAGACTGTTTATCAGCCCGAGAGAAGCAAACCAGAGCAATGGTCACATTCCTTCACATCAAAAGTCACAATTGTTCATTTTCTGAAAACCCACATGCTTATGTTCCCGATCCGGTACGCCGTTCCGTGGAGAACCTCACAAACAGAACAGGTTTTACGTACGTCGGCTTCCATACGTCAAACGAATTATTACTTCTTCCATCTTTTATTCCAGTTTCGCTTAATCTTTTAAAAGAGTCTGATGTCAGAAACGGGCTCATTTTCAGACGGTCTGTGGCACAGGTCATGCATTCCGTGAACTTTATGTCTTTAAGCACCGAAGGTAAAGAACAAAACAGAAAAATAAAAACCTAAAGCAAAAGGAGGGAGTGTTTTCTTGTCCTCTTAGTGATTTTCTGTAGCAACACTTCAACCCAAAGAAAAGTGAGAGAATTAATACTTCATAAAGTGGCGGAAATCCTTCCCAAGAGTACAAAACTAAGAGAGGAAGAGAACGAAGAAGGGAAGCGGTCTTCCTCACACTGTCACAGCGTTCACGTCCCGTAACAGACCAGCTGTTGCCCTCAGAAGTGATCGATTAGCACGGACACACAGTTAGCACCCACCAGGTAATTGGGGTCTCCTGGCAGACACTTGTTTTGCCAGCATTTGGGGTCACCTGTGAAGACATCATGGGGGGTTATTTCAAGAGGAATAGGTTTTAGATTTCTAGCACTCCATTTTGAGCAGTTATTCTGCTGATATAGGCCACGTACACACCTGCATGTTAAGTTGTTACTCCACTTCAGAATCCTTAATAATGTTCTGTACACACTGAATTCAGTTTACAGAAGTGACACCAGCACTAGCTGAATTTACTCTTAGGCAGTTCTGCTGGGGAACCCAAAAAGTTTTAATTGCTTAAAGTAATTGCTGTCAATGATTAAGGTGCAGCTGACTCCTGTTTTTTGTACACACACTGATATAATTGGATTCACTCCAGTTCAGGCAATATAAGTGGTTTACATTCTGCAGTTTGTATGTGGCCACAATCAACAACTGCGTAAGCCGTGCGTCACCATACCAGGTCGTAATGAACAACGTTTCTTGTATTAATTATGAAGTTAGTGGATGAAATGATACCAGAGAAACCAGAAAACGAAACAAAAACCAAAGCAAGAATAAATGAGTCCATTTCCAACAGCTTCCCGTCGACACCAAAGAGCCACAACAGAACAGAGAGAAAGACAGCGTACCCGACGAAGAGTCGGAGGATTTGAGAGCAAAAGACCAACCATCAGAGGTCATAGACGCACAGTGAGGTAGGCGGAGCTCCACGGGCTTCAGGAACTTCAGACCATGAGGGCCGCACATCACCAGAGGACTCAGCAGAGTTTCACCTGCGAAGCCAAAAATATTCAAATAAAGAGCCAAACATCCAGCAAGTCACTGCGCAAATGCTTATCGTGGGTCGGTTTTAAAAAACTGGAACACAAGGAGCAACAAACTGGAACCTCTGCTGTGAAAAGACATGAAATATTGTATTGCTGTTGTATTTTACT
The DNA here is from genome assembly GCA_036877575.1 of Botia almorhae. NCBI lineage: Eukaryota > Metazoa > Chordata > Actinopteri > Cypriniformes > Botiidae > Botia > Botia almorhae. The sequence goes on from JAZGTJ010018002.1 coordinate 10,562, forward strand.
GCACTATTTACTTTTTGAATTGGAAAGCTAGTTTCAGCTAGTTTCATGAGAAACGTATTAAAACAAACAAACAAACAAAACTCTGTCAGGTGGACTTTGGTAAAGATGTCAGACCTTTCTCTTTGTCCAGTGGGGGCAGAATGCTGTTGTCTCGGCACACTTTGAAGTAAATCTCTTGTTCCACACCGTCTGGGATGGCTCCTTGAGGGATTATGACGCTGACTCCTGTTTCTATGGAGCTCAAGACTCCACCATTGCAATTAAAAACGCCCCGCGCCGTGGCAACCACCGTGTGACCTTCATCTTCATCATCGTCATCCAATGCAGTAGGGCTAAAAAACACAAGCACCAATCATTCATGGAATAATAGAATAACAGAATCTGTTATTACTAAACAGCGAGTGACTCCGCCCACCAAGTTGAACTGGATGACATCATCATACCTGACAGAAATGGATTTGGGAACAGTGCTGACGTTGTTGTGCTGATATTTGGGCTTGTTGTCGATGGTGCGGGGGAAGGTGTCCACCCCGCTGTCTGTGTCCAGGGGCTGCGGTGAGGTCTGAGGTTTCAGGCTGTTGTTCACGACGGGTTTGGACTGGCTGTCATTGGGAAGCAATTGGTGGTTGAATTTGGGGCTTTCGAACTTGCGCTCGAAGGGTCGGGCGGAGCTGTTGTACGGCTTGGGGACGAAGCGGTTGTAGCTGGTGGAGAGGCTGAGGGTTTTAGGAGGGGCATCGGTGCCGTTAATGGAGGACTTTGGGGGCAGGTAGCCGGTCTGGAGGGGGTCGTCCCGAGCGGGGGCTCTGAGGGCTGATAGGTCCGGTTTGGTTTTGGGAGGGCTGTAAGGATCTGACAGCGAGTTCACTGGGAGCACAAGAGAGAAATGACACAAATCAACTGTAGTTGTCACCATGCCAAAATTTCAACAGTCAATACTGACACCAATTCTCAAAACCAATTCTGACATTACAGCTAATACTGAAATGAATATAAATGTTAATAAATAAAAACAATGGCGTGTAAGCCACGTTTGGTCAAAAGTTTTTGAATTTCTACAAAAAAAAAAGCATCTTTCCGTTATATGTCTGCCACATGTTATTGAAGGTCTTACCTGCTGTGT
>JAZGTJ010018003.1:0-11683 GCA_036877575.1 Botia almorhae
CATGAATCTAATGAGATATTGTAAAAGGCCACATTTAAAAACATTATTTCATAACTTAAACCACTGTTAACAACTGTCTTTTTTGTTCTGCATAAAATCAGCATCACAGCAGACATTAAAACTGTGTGAAAATTAAAACGGAAAAAAATTTGATACTCTACTTAGAAATCAAGCAGATGGCAGTAAGTAACTTTTGTTTCTTTAGAATGTGGACCTTGTACCATTCTCCAGCAAGCAGAACTCTCTCCATGGTGCTGAAGCGGTTGCCAGGTGACATGTTATCAAGGGCATCAGCCAAGAAGCAGTTTCTAAAGAGCACATACAGTAGTCCAACCATCTGACGCTCAATCCCAATGATAAATTAAACTAACGCTTTTCAGTACCTAAGCTGTCAAAAAAGAATCTGCATTAGTAACTTATCCAAACTCGCTTGCCTTTTACCAATTTTAAAACATCGTTAAACTCAGAAACGTATAGTTTGTGTACGTTTATCGCTTTTATAACCCGTTTTCTATCGCATTATATGCACAAAGTCAAGTTTTTCTTATTCTTTTTGGTGTGAACTTTGAATCCAAAGCAGCACAATACAGAACCTTAAAAAACTGATACAACATATAAAATCTTGTTGAAATACATTCTCAACAAGTATTTCAACAAGTATTATATTAATTCAGTCTCAAGGAAGCGCACGCTGCTTATTCGGTTTGATAAATATAAGAAATGGAGGCTATAATGTAAACCTCTCGTATCGTGGTAAATGTTATTGATGCTTTCGATAGGGGGAAACATTGTGATGGAGCTCGATCTGATGAAATGAGAAAAATGGAAACTAGCAGACGCTATAAGACCTGGGACGTACAAATGGAGCGAATACAGAAAACAGCATCAGTGAAGATGGGAAGATCGTCTCTTACCGTATTGAATAAAGCCTATGCCGGGGTCTTGATGTGTGTCGGTGTAATCCAGCAAAATAAACGTGAATGGAGCTAAATGGCGAAATGTTGCACGTCGTTGCTCTTCAGTGCTGGTGCATCTGACGGTACGGCTGCCGTTTCCACGCGCTTATTACGAGAGACTAAGGGGCGCGCGACACGGATCAGCGTGCACGAGTCCACAGCGCACTGCCTTCAAATGAACAAAGTTGTCTGATGTACAAATAACGTTGTGTAAACCGTATATCCGAGACTGGCAAATAATATAAAATCATACTGGATTAAATTTGATATGCAGTGTGAAATTTGGGAGAGAACATAAATCACGCAGAGAAAGTTCTTCTGTTACCCTGAAAGTCATTCATTTTGGTAATATGCTTCCAGAAACGAGTAAACTATTGTGACTTAAAATGTATAGAAAACGTTAAATTGTTTGTGCTTGTGTTTGGGTATTCAGTAAATAAAAAAGTGTTTGTGAGAAAAATAGCTGATGTCAGATGAGACCACAATCATTGTGGTTCATTTTAAGAAAAGCATAGGCGGAGTTTAGAGAGGGGGGGCAGGGGAGGCACTGCCCCCCAGACCAGAGCCAATCGATTTTGTCAGATGTAAATAAAAATATTTCTCACATTGTCTCATTGTATTTGTATTATATTTTTATTTAAATGAGTAAATTATGGCTAAATTAATTTTAATTAATGTTTTGTTTTTTGTTTTTTAATCAAGAGTTCGTGGTCGACCCCCAGGCAAAAATGTGAAACTCCGCCTATGAAGAAAAGGTTGTGCTCATTTTAGATCAGATACGAGCACCATAGCTAATCACGATACAGACAAAATAATATGGTAATTGTACCCCCTCTGTTGGCCACAGACGCGCGTCGGTATTTGCAAAACGCTATAGGTATCAAATGATCATAATCGCTATTATGACTCGTGTGGTTTATTAAACAGTTACTGTAATTTACTTACTGTAATACTGTATTAAATTACTGTAATAAGTCCACTGTCAATGCATGACCATACAGTAAGGGAAAGTTCAATAGGAAATATGTTTTGTGTCAAATGTGTCTTATCTGATATAAAGTCAACAAGAAAAGTGAAACTGTAGCTGTAGCCTGGAAATTATGTGCAAACATGTAATTTCGCATTCTATATTTTGCATAAGCAGAAAGCCTGCCTGCAACACCGCTTCGCTTGTCTGCTGAGGAGTTTTCACTGAGAGCGGTCCCACACTCTTTGCAGGAAGTAATGTTAAAAAAGGAAATTTTATTGGCCTTGTAAATACAAACGTTTCTTGTTTGCGACCTATATATATTCTGGTGTGGTATTACTACATTTCCAAAGATCCTCCCAAACAAAGCCAACTAAACGTGGGTGCCCGTAATGACAAATTAACAAGAGCACTCAGTACAATATTACATAACAAAGAGAGATGGCTACTGTTACACTTGTGATTTTACACATGTAAATTGTTCGGAATACGATATTTGTCTGGAGAAGCACATGGACAAGTTCTTCACAGTTCTCCAGCATGCAGAGAACTCCATAGAGACTCTAGAAACTCTATTCTGGCGATGTTTAAAGAATTCCCTACAGATTCTGTGCAAAAACTCTGTGTGTCATTGTACTCATTTAAACAGGCAATAGATAAATATGACATTATGGGATGTAAAGATCATGACCCACAGTAGAGGACTATTTCAGGTCTACCAGGACCTCCTCTTCACTATAGCGTATAATTTTGAGTACATATTCATGTTTGACAATCTGTCCTGTTCACTGGGGGAACCCAAAGTCACCTGCACTGGGATTCCTGACATTAAACGTGAGGTTAACATGTTTTTACAGCACCTACCAGCGGTCAAAGGAGATATTACAATTTGTAGATCTTTAATTTCAAGTTGGTTGTGATCTTATCTCCATACGCATTTTGTGCCTATGATGTAAGGCTTAGAAAATTATCACCATAAATATATTATATAAATATAATTTATCATTATGACATGTAATTATGCACGTTTTATGAATTAATAAAAATTAAATTTATAAATTGACTTCTGAAATACCTGTGTCAAAGATATGTTCACTGTTTACAAAATGGAAGCCATATGAAATGGTAGACTAGCATATAATGATGGAATAATACACCAGTTAAAAGTTGAATTTTGATGTGAATTGTTTCTGATAATCCTAAAGACTTAGGATTTACAAAAATATTTGTATTTATTTATTTATTTGAGGAGACCAGATGGTTAACCAGATGCCCAGATCTTCAGTACTGTATAAAAATGCTTGACAGGATGCACCTCGTATTGTTGTTTGAGAGAATGCCTAGAGTGTGCAGAGATGCAATCTAGGCAAACAGTGACTGATAAAAAACTAAAATAATAAAAATGTTTTTGTTTATTTAGTTTATTTATGAATTTGTTTTTCACTAAATAAGTAACTATATTAGTTCTATTTCATTATTTTGATTATTTCACTATTATTATAAAACATCTATAATAAAGAATAAATAGGTGTGTCTAGAGTGGTGGAATAATACAGCACACAGTACATTTGGTGTATTGTTTGTTTATATTTCCTTCTCGTTCAAATCTCATTCAGGTATCTCTTACATCAGCACCTTGAGTTCTCAGAACCTATTCTGCAACCCACACCTCAAAGGCTCCAGAGCTGTGGTGTCTGAAAACCTCCACCACCTCAGCCAGCAGGCTGGATTTAAACCTCATCAGTCCAACCTCATGAAGGTATTTTACCACAGAGTAAATGTAAATTAATCTATTGACTATATATTAATATATTGATCTATCGTCAGCACATGGTTATAAAACACAGAGTCATAACTGAAAAGATTTTCATGACACTTCCTGCATCTCCCGCATTAAATTTTCAACATATTGTATGTATCTTTGTCTTTTACTCCAGTGCAATTATGCCAGTGATGTGTGCATGGGTAAGGGGCAAACCTGCACCCGACAGTTATGATGGAATAGTGACCAACCAAGTAGGCGTTGTCATAGCAGCATCAGGATGCTTGCCTCTGCTGTTCACTGACCCTGTAACAAAGGTGATTGGAGTAGCACATGCAGGTGAGTCATCATATCTGTTAAAAAAAAGGAATCACATAAAACATGTCCTGATTACCCCAATTTTAAAGAATATGAATTATAAAAGAGATTATTACATTATATCTTGTATTACATCCATAATTTACTTATGTAAAGAGACTTTGCTTTATGATAAATATTAATTAATATAATTAATTAATAAAATAAAATATTACTGTGAAATGTTAGGCACAAATCAGCACTTTTGTGTGTTCATCTTTTCAAAGAATATATCAGAAATTAGATGTTCTAACAGATATACAGCAGTACAAGTATAACATAGTTGTTTATCCGGTATTTCTTGTCTGTGTCACAGACTGGAAGGGTACTCTCATGGGAATTGCCATGGCAACAGTGAATGCTATGGTCTTGGAGTTTGGCAGTAGGCCTGCAGACATTGTATGTGTGATTGGGCCGTCTGTGGGACCATGCTGTTTTACTCTGGAATAAGGTTCAGCCAGAGAGTTCCATGCCATACATCCAGATATCAACCTTATGTTGATATCTGACTTTCAACCAGGTAAATGCCACAGGGCAACCCAAGGAATACTGCTTTGACAACAGCACACTGGAGACCATTTTTATTGACCCCTCATAAAATGTCGCTCTACTGTTGTGTTACTCACATAGCTCATACCTAGGTCTTCAGTACTCACAGTATAGAACAGCCCCCGTAACAATAGTGATTTATGTAAAGGCTCATATAGTTCTGTTAGATTAGCAAGCATTTAAAAATGCTCCATATATTTACAGGCACAGACTTTATATTAAAATAGCATCATGTTATATGCATAATCAGGATCCCACATAAAACCAGTTCCACAGTTCCACGTCCTGCCATCCTGAATTATTTTTCTGCCATGTAAGGGATGGAATCAACTTTGGAACACAGATTGGATTTGCATGGATTGAGTCTCATAAGATAAAAGAATTAGACCAATAACGCATATCCCAAGGTCGATATAAATGTGCAGATACATTGCATTAATGCGGTAATAAACTGCATAAATTAATATGGATTTTTTTAACCACACTGGCAAACAGACCTAACTTTAATACTAACATTAACACACGGTAACCATGATCATGAAAAACATGGGAACATCAGGGAATGTAAAACTTTTAGGACTAGGAAGCTCGCGAAAATTCCAAATAAGCCTATACTAGTCTGTAATTGTGCTTTGATCTGAAACATGTCTGTGACTAGATATTGTTTTTTTTAAGCGCATGTGTAGAGCTAAACTTTCTTAATAATGTGAAAAAAAGAAACCCAATAACAAACAACTCAATTCAACAGGCAAAATATGTAAAAACACATTTAAAGCTGCTCAAAAAACTTCAGGAATCCGTTGATGTCTGTCAGTATTAATTTATTATACTATGTATGCAGAGGACGTAGTTAAAGGGTTTGAAAAACACCAACTATGACCGTGATTGTACGCTAGAGGGAGCTAATGGCTTTTCTTTTTGTTCCTCTCCTCAAAAAACGAACCGTTATTGCCTTGCAGTACATCTGCTTTTGGTCTTTGTCATGGCAGGCTAAGAATCATACATGTTGCGCTTAAAAAGGTTTTGAAAAAGTCTTGTTTTTGTGACAAAAAATAAAGCCTAAAATATTTATCAATTCGTTTATGTAACATAACAAATATTAAACCACATCTGCTGTTGTACATGTGTATTTTATTAGGGTGACACAGCGGACGCTGACACTAGAGGGCGCATGTACCGTTACAGGGCGCTGCTCACGCTTGTTTATTTAGTGAGAGAATCTGATGGTTGGCTGCATCTCAAGAGCTTTTCAACAGCATCACAGTCAGGCTTTTGCATCCACTAACACTTTTGCAATGTCACAAAAACATCTTTGCTATTCCTTATCGCTTGCCGTTGAAACGGCTACATCATCAAGTCATTTAAAGGGTCCAAGGGTAACGTGATGTTTTGACCAATAAAACCACACCACTGCTCTGTTGACACCGTAGCAACAGCATGCGTGTGTGCTTCTCAAGATATTTCAGAAGGTAAAAACATAAGAAGGCCTCTACTGTCTTCAGATGTTTTGTGTTAAAGTATCTGTTTTGAAAGTCTTACTGGCCTATCAGAGATCAGTGACAGCTAACACATGTACTGTACCTTTAACTGTACAGCAATATGATTTAGGCATATTGGGCCATTTAAGTTAGTTAATTTAGGGCCATAATTTAGCCATTGTCATTCGTTATATGCTTGCCTCTGTCAAAGTAGCTATTGTTTTCTGACCTGACCTCTAAATATATATTGGGGGTATATATATATTTATAGAGAGAGAGAGAGAGAGAGGATAAATGAGGGACATAAATGAGATACAGGTGACAATTATTAGTAACTAAGGAGACAAACAAGGGAGATAATGAAGTAAGGCAAAAGGAAGCTCAAGATGCTTAAACACAAGAACGAAAACACTAAGAAATATAAATACAGATATAAACATCTAACAAAACCTTCTATGTGACATCAAACCTTGGATTAATAAAATGCTTTTATATGTGGGTCAGACAACAAAAGGATGATCCTCTCATTCTGACAGATTTTAGAGCTATTTCTGCGGGGCTTGTGATGAAGCTGTTTTTATTTTCTTCAATGATCAGTCACAGGTAAACATTTGATGTTTTGCTGTTGCTTCAGGAAAATAATTGCAGAGTCGCTATTCCAGTTAACACAAGCACTTTCTTTTCCACAGAATCCCCAGCATAGTTTGCCTGATTTACGACTTCCCTGTCACGCCTCAGTTTTACCGTAACTCATTAAACTACTTGACACACATGTCCGTAGACACATGCCAAACTCAATGGTGATGCAGACTCATCTGGAAACCTTTCTGTCCTCTAGTTTATTTTACAAACCTGCATTCCAACTAAGTCTACATTGACAGAACAAACGCAGGACACCACTAGTACTATAAGTGTTATTGTAAATCAACTGACAGTGTTACAGTAAATCTGAACATCTGCCTTACACTGTAGAAATAAATTAAGGGTTTAACAGAAAATATTGAGTACTAATAAATGTTACACATAATACTGTCTAGATGAGGTAAGGTGTAGAGGTAAGGGCTGTTAGAATTGGTTACTGATGATTTAGTCAAGTAGAAATATAATGGATATGCTAATATGAATATTTCAATTTATATAACATATATAATAAATAACATATAGTTATAATAAATAACTATATTTTAGGGAGTGATATGGAATCATATGACACATGTAGGTTGGTGGACAAGGACCAATGTTAAACCTGCTGTACAGCTTCTGGGGCCCGGCCCATTTGCTTTGCTTGAATGAGGAGATAAGGCTTAAAAAGCTTCCAAAATACACACTTGTTTTTGTGATAGACAAAATAGCACGTCCTCACCACCAGCATCTCTATCTGCACAAAGACCTGGCGTGCAACAGTTTGTTTGTTTTCATTTACAGCAGTGTTTTACTAGAGACAGGCTTCCTGGCATTTCTAAGCATTCAAGATGTTGCGTTTCTGAATGTATCAGGGCATCAGACTTCCCTTTATCCTATTGTGTCCAACCCAAAGATATGGCAAGAAATTTGGTGAAGAAATTTTAAAGCATTTGAAAAGACAAATGCGTGTGTTTGGGGTGTGAGGGCAGGGGGCACATTAACAACCTTTGTTTTTATTAGGTGAAGTATAATTTAGTCTGTATTGTTTTTTTTTAAAGTAGCCTTAGATTCAGTTCCAGACACCGAGACCACTTAAATGCATTTAGGTTATTTCAGCATTTACCATTACAAAATACATGATCAAGCAAAAATGCATCTTTATATGTTTAGGTTTACATTAATGTCATTAGTAATTGTTATGCCCCTGTTTTGTTTAATGACAAGTTTAATGACCCAAGTTGACATGGACATGTTTTTAAAGATCTAATGACCCATGTTATCTCAGCATTATTTAAAGAATGTTCCAAAGAGCTTTATGTGTGCTTGAAAACAACGAAATCTGACCTTTTGTACAAAGCAGTTTATACGTATGATCAACTTCACAAGTATGCTTGTTTGATTAGTGAACTAGAAATAATGCAGAGCTGTACATATTTCTCTTTTTTTACGCCATAACCTTTTTTAATATTTCTGAATTTAAAAAACTTGTACTTTCAGGTTTAAATGAAAAAAAAAAGATTTTCATTGTGATCTTACCTGAGGCAAATTTTAGTTCTCAAAGATTACTCCTCCATAGTTCTAAATTGCTCTCAATTTAGGCTCATTGCTGTCTAGGAGAAGTAATATTTAATGTTTTTTGTCTTCTTAGATTTCCCAGTGGGTTCTGAATCTGTGCCAGTGACTCTTTCCACCCACATCATTCACATTTGCATTCCATATAAACATTGTTGTTTATGTCAGCTGTCTGCTGAAGCTTGGCCCACTGCATAAATATCCTGTCTACAGTATGTAAACAGATAAGAAAGAAAGAACATGTTTAACTTTTTAAGCCCCTTAAACATCATAGAACATCTTTTTTAGAAAACTTGGTAACAACATTGCTAAACAATGATTTAGTGCTACTGAAATATTGTGTTAAAGAAATGCTAAAGTCTAAACATTAACCCCAGATCATGGCAAGAGCTTGTTTCTGCTTCATGAGCCACACACCCCCACCCCTCATCTTCTGCTCCCTCCTCATCTTTGAAGTGGGCGGCTCGGTTTGCTTTGTCATGATTACACTGTGGATATGAAAACAGAGTAATTCTCAGGACAGTGCTTAAAATACACGTAGATCTGGGTGTGGGTTTTCTCTTAGCGTCATTTTTTTTGATGAATCATGTAAACAGATGTCCCAAAATAATGGAAAAGATAGCTGGCAAGCAAATATTGTCAGAGGAGAGTCAGGCGGAGAGTGCATGTGAGCGGAGGCGAAATCCACTTCCAACTCTACAGTTTTAGACAGGCTTACGTATATGTTTTATGTTTAGATGAGTCTCCCTCCTCTACCCCAGGCAGAAAAATAAGGATTACTGATGCAATGTTATGATTTCATGTGATTCAGATAAAAACCAGACAGCTTAAAGGAGTTCTGTTTTAATATGTAATTGTGTTTTGTCTGTTCATGTTTGTTAAATTAAAAGAAGAAAATAAACCTTGTAATGGGCCCTGTGGCATGAGGACATTGCTATTTCTGTTTCTGATTACCAAGTTCTTAGCCCAAATGTGACACTGGAGGAAGGATTCAGGACCGGTGCAGGGCTGCAGTGCAGAACAGTGTTGGCTGAGGAGCAGAGTGGATTATACACATTAATGCTGATGCATTAGCTTCTCTCACCTGCAGATAGAGGAGTGTACTGAGAGATGGACACATTCCTGGAACCATCCCGACACTGCTGTCAGCACAGGCCCATCACACCCTACTTCAGTGCCAGTGGTGAAGTTAAGGCTGAAACATACCCAAATACCTAACAATATAGCTTCTAGCTGTGCAAGCTCAATTCAATGCATTTTTGCATTCTGAAATGTAAATGTGTCTGAAATGTGTAGACAGTGTTTCTACACATTGCATTTTTAACACCGGGATAAGTGTGCTTTAGCATAAACTGTTTTCTCAGGGCAAAAGCAACAGTGGCAAAAATGTCAGTTGCTTTGGATAAAATCAGCTAAAAGTAAATTTAAAGGGATGATTCACCCACAAATGAAAATAAGCTGTTAATTTGTTCACCCTCATATCATCCAAGGTGTAGGTGCCTTTTTTATGGGTGTCATGTTTTTAAGAGACATGACATCTGTAAACAGTCTTGAGCACAGCTGGAACACAAGTCAAATCAAAAGAATGCTAAAGCATTATTAAAATAACTTCTCACAACTCATGTAGAATATTCCAAGTGGCCTGACACCATACACACATGTTTGGAGTCTTATAGTGTTGCAAATAAGTTGATTTTCTTGCACAGGTTAATTGTTTCGCTTCATAAGACCTCAATATATCGTCAGGAGCCATGGAATTGATTTTGTGTTGCCTATATCTGCTTTTTGACTCTCAAAGGAGTAAATTACCAAAAAATTTTATTTTTGGGGTGAATGGTCACTGTAAGGAAGAAAACTCCTCCATTTTTTAGTACATCGTTGTCATGTATACATACCCTAAGACCATGTTTAAATTGTAAGGATAATGATAATTGTAAAGCTGATATTTCATTTGTAGTTCCTCACATCTATTGAAAAAAGTCTACAAATGACTGAAAACCATGATTGATTTCCTAGAGAGGATCATCATCCTGACAATGACCTTATTCTCATGCTGTCGTTGAAACATGAGCTTATCTCCTCTAATCTCTTCATTCTATCTGCCCGCCTTTGAGATTCTGCCACGATTACTGTGAACTCTGAATAGTTTAAAGCATCTTGTCTCTTTTTATCATATTATGAATAAAAACTAGGACAAGTCTTTGATCTTTTGATTTAAATAGACTGTGTCTTGCCTTTACAATTTCTTCCCATGGAGGGTCTGCTTAATTCGGCCGCTCTGAATAAAAGCTTCTTTTGGCTTTTTCTCCTTTTGGCTGTGATCCTGCAGTAGCAGACTAATCATATAAAGAGTGCTGAGTGTCCTCTTCATCTCGAGCGGTAGAGGTGGCTCAGCAGGACAGGTCTGGCCACCCTGAAACACATGGGAAGGAGACAAATTATAAGACTCACTTTTCTGTTTCCCACTGCCGCAGTGAAGCTCTAATGCCAAATGACCCAGTGCTCCACATCCAGATTCTGTCAAGGTTTCTGAGTGATAAACACATCGTAAAGCTTTAATGTGTTTGAGCTCCCAAAAGGCAAAAATGTCCATGATGTCTGCGAGCCTCAATCATTTAATGGTATTGCTAAAGGACTGCAGGATTCAGTTAAATCAGCAAGTGCTTAATACACACTGTTAAAACTGGACATGTGTAGTTGTTTCTCTAAAGGTGGTGCGTTTGATTTTTGTAGTAGAATATGTGCCTGCAGCCTTAAAGATGTAACTGAAATAGCCGTTTCGAATTATTATAGACAGATGACAGTCTCAGGATCTCTAAACTGCAAAAAAGAATTTGACTATACAGGATGCTATTGTTTAGCCAATCAGAAGACTAGAGGAGTCATAGGCACAAGGCACTTTTCACAACACGCATTAGCTTTACAAAAAAACATTCTGTAGTGTTAAATGTTTAAGAGTCATGTATAGCTTTTTTTAATGGAAAACTATATTGGAAGACATATTTATGTGAACAAGCCAGAGGCAACTGTCGCAAGGAACAGTGGAGAAAAAGTAGATGGCCTTTGGCTTACTATTATTGACATACATTTTTGTAGACAATGTTTAAAACGAAAGGACATTGATTAAGCTCTTAGGTTAATGATTAAGTGTCTTTGAAATCATGCTGAATTGTTGCTGTTGGGCATATAGGGTCAGTGTGCTTGCTGTTTTGCTGGTAAATTCTTCAGCAGTGGTCACTGAGATCCAGACAGTGTCCAGTGAATGTTCTTTGCTCTCTGTAACACACTAGACTTTCGGGTACCATATGCAAAAAAAAATATTCCTCCACTGTGTATTTGTTTGGTGAACTCTGACTTACAAATTTAAACAGTACAAAGATATTTTACCAATAGAGCATCTAAACACCACAGATTGACT
>JAZGTJ010018004.1:0-11682 GCA_036877575.1 Botia almorhae
ACGGATGTCCACAACAGCTGCTGGTACTATAACCGTTATCACTTTAAAGCTGAATAAACATCAGTGTAATGATTCAAGCGTCATGTTGTGTGAATGTGTGTGTCGTCAGTCAAACACTCTGGATAACGTCGCTTACGTGATGCCGGGTTTATGACGGACACAGACTGCGAGCTGATGCTGCTGCTGGTGCTGCTCTCTTCTGACCTCTACTGGACACAACCAGAAATGACTTAAGCTTAGTTTTGCACTGGATAAATCCACAGACACTTCAAGTTTTAACCTGCTTCTAAAACACAACACTCCATTTTAATCTGATCTTTGATTTTGTATTTCTGTTGTTACAATAAAATCGATGTAATGTTCTTTTAACTCTGGATTGTGGTTGATTTGTTGTTTCATGTTTGTCATTCTTTCTCTTAGTGGAATTCTGTGTGTTTAGGGTTTGTGAGTGAGTGAGTGAGAGATATGTCCACTGATACTGACACACCCTCAGCATTCTGTGGCTGCAGGTTTGGTAGGTCTGGGTGCGGCTGTATCGCTGTGATTCACATGCATGGAGTGTGTCTCCACCCACAGCTGCATTCATGAGTGCTCTAATCAGAAACCAAGAATCACTGCTGGTGAGAGTCTGATGTGATCTGATCAGACTGAATGACAGGCTGAGACGACGCGAGAGACACACACACATGGAGTTTTCTTACCCGGGTGAGACTTTAAAATTAATCTTGTGCTGAGTTCATGTGCTGCTGTGGTAATGACATCACTGAACTGTTTTATGATCTGTGCGCAGTATGTAAGCAGTGTGTTCAGGTGTCACACACAGGAATCATTTTACATGTTTAATTATTCAGTCTGGTGAAATTATTTCTACTGTGTGTGTGTGTGTGTGTGTGTGTGTGTGTGTGTGTGGAGTTGAATGCTGTTGGACTGGACAGACGACTGTAGGAGTCACACAGAACACAGATCACAGTATATCACTGATTCTCTGAACACACTACAGTTTGTCAGATAGAATTATTTCTGACAAACATGTTCAGATGTCTTTATCTGTTCCTGTGTGTGTGTGGGAACAGACCAGATTACGTCAAATATTTGTGATCCTATTTTTAAAGTATTTGCTTCAGTGAATGATTTGACTTGAGAATACTGGATTTCTACTGGATATTTTTCTACTGTATTTAACTCAGTTGAGCAGAAACTATCAGACTAATTCCTGATGCTGTTACATTTGGCAGCTACTTTAGTTTCTGTTTCTTCCTCTTAACTTTTCTTTTAATTAAGATTAAACCTAAACTGCAGGACACTAAGGAGCTTAGGGTTAGGTTAGGAGCTCCCTCCAGGAGATGAGTTTGACACCCGTCATAGCAGGTCAAACACCTTCAGACTGATTTAAATTAACCCAATTTTAAATGTCCTAAATTTCTTACGGTTTTGACACAGCTGTAAAACCACTTGAATGGAGAGTCAGTCAGTCAGGCACACACTGATCTGTGTGTATTATGTGTATTACTGTGAATATTAATGTGCATTACTGTATGTTAATGTGAAGGTTGTTATGAAAACTCTTTTAGTCTCATCTGTGGATGGGAGGAGCGGCTCTGAGCTGTGTTTGGTTTTGGTGGGCAGCATTGGTTGTGGAAAGACCCTCACAGCCGACACACTGCTGGGTCAAAGTTCAGCTCTGAGACCCTCTGCTTCTCCACATGAGTGTCAGTTACGGCGAGGGCTGTTCGAGAGCCGACATCTGAGTGTGGTGGAGACCCCTCGCTGGTACTGGAGAGGCGGGCAGGTGGAGGCAGAGATTCAGATGGAAACGCAGCGGGCCCTCAGTCTGAACATGCCGGGGCCCCACGTGTTCCTCATACTCATTCCTGTTGGTGAGTTTACCGAGATGGAGAGGCGGATACCGGATCAGCTGGAGCAGATGTTCGGCCGTTCGGTTCTGAATCACGCACTGGTGTTGCTTACCTGTGGAGATTACCTGATGGGCCGAAATCTGGCAGATTACCTAAGTAAGGAGGCGGGGCTTCAGGAGGTGGTAAGGAGGTGTCACGGGCGCTGTCATGTGATCAATAACCGCAGAGCTCAGGATAGACAGCAGGTCGTCACTCTTCTGGAGGAGGTGAGAGAAAGGGGGCGGGGCTAAGCGGATGGGCTGCAGGGTCATTGGTTCTGGCTGTTCATTTGGTCTCAGCATCATTCTGAATTAGTTTTCTCAAAATAATCTGCAGGACTAACTGTCCAGTCTTTAAGTGCCTGAATATTGAAAGTGAACCACATTTCACTGTTTAAACCGACAGAGATTCTGTATTTAATGTGTTTTCTTTTGGAGACTGATAACAGGATCCTATATGAAGTGATTTCCAGTGTAAAGCAGACTCTTGTTCTGAATGTTTCTGATTGTTATTAAACTGACCCCTCTATAGTCCCTATTGAAACATTCAGATCATTTGGTTTTGTCAGGTGGAGCAGATGATTTGGAAGAATGGAGGATTTCAGCTGCACAGAGACGAGGACATGAAGGAGAGTGTGAAAGAGCAGAGAACTGAACAGAAACTCCTGAAATCATGGAATAAACAAAGACTAATCGGCACAGTGGAAACAGGAAGTGATGTAATCACTGAGACATGTATGATCAAGGGGCTCCAATCACAACAACACGAGTGTGAGGAAACACACAGCAGACACACACCACTGGAGAGAAACTCAAGTTATAAACTTACCAGAGGTGCAGGAAACTCCAGAACAGCATAAAAAGTCTTAATCAAACTAATTAAATAGACATTTTGATGCCAGGGAAAGGTGTTTTAAATGTGTTGTGTTTAAATCCAGAGGGCACCATTCTCAGCAACATGCTAGAGGAGACAGAGGTTCAAAACAACAAAAACTTCATTAACACCCGTGAGTTTATTCATTCACACACGTTTTATGGGGACATTCCATAGACACAGTGGTTGTTATACTGTACAAACTGTATATTCTATCCCTCTACACCTAACCCCTCTCAAAACACTTTCTGCTATGTTGGATTTTCATGAAAAATCATTTTGTATGATTTATAATATTGTGATAAAATTGTATGATTATATTTATAAGTATGTATATGTTTTTTTTAAAGACAAAACGTACTGGTATTAGTATGCATTATAAGCATACCAGGACATGTACACTGCCCTCCAAAAGTTTGGAAACGCCCTAAAAAAAGTGGGGTTTTGGACAATATTGGCATGAATCCTTTTTAATTTGTGATAATTTTGCACTGATAAGGGACAACACAAAGTACGCAAACATATTTTATTACATAGACAGTTTAGACATTGAAAAACTTAAATTTTCCATTCATCAAAATATCCACCATTAGCAGCTATTACAGCTCTGCATAATCTGGGCATCTGAGCTGTCAGTTTATTCAAACATTGACTTGTGTGTGTGTGTGTATATATATATATATATATTACTCCAAGCCTCCTGAAGGATTGCCCAAAGATTATTCACACTTCTTATGGACATCGCAGTCCAGTTCCTCCCATAGTGGCTCAACTGGGTTGAGGTCGGGTGATTTGGGAGGCCATTTCATGACAGACAGAATAAATTATTATTGCTGGTCTTCAATGATAATGTCAAGTTACTTTAATGTATTTGCACTAAAAAAGGATTAGGATTTGATATCGTCCAAAACCACACTTTGCCAGGGGTGTTTCCAAACTTTTGGAGGCCAGAGTACATTGTTCTGATGTTTTGTGTGTAAAGAGGCCGTCCAGCTTCTTCACAGCCCGTTTGCACTATTGTTTTACAAAGTCATTTAAAAATATAAAGAGCTCTTGTCAGGGAGCCATGTGATTGGAGGATCGTCTGTAGCACACAGTGTTGTTTAAATCACCCTGATGTCTGCAGTGATGAGTCTGTCTGCTTACGTCTGTGTCTCCTTTTCTAGTCCATCACAGTTTTAAGAAGGTTACAGAGAGCAGTGAAACTTTCTCACCTGTTTCATCTTCATTCTCCTCTTCCTCTGATCCTCTGAGTGATTCCTCACTGCCTGAGCTAAGGATGGTTCTGCTGGGTCGTCGTGGTTCTGGGAAAAGTACAGCTGGAAATTTCATTCTGGGCTGTGATGTGTTTGACCTGCAAAGCGATGGTGTCACAGCCACATCTCACCAGTGTGTGAAAGCAAGTGCTGTAGTGGAGAACCAGCAGGTCAGTATGACATAATTTCTCTTATACTGACCTGCAGATGCAGCACGTGAGATTTTCATGTGATCAAACGCGTCTCTCTATCTCTCTCTTTCAGTTGTGTGTGGTTGACACACCAGACTGGTTTAATTCAGAAAAATCTCCTGAGGAGGTCAAAGGTCAGATGTCCTCATGCGTGTCCCTCTTGCGTCCGGGCCCCCATGTATTCCTTCTTTGTGTTCCTGTCAACCGGCCTGCCCACACTGAGCTGCCGGCCCTACGGGCACTAGAGGGTGTGTTTGGGCCCGACGCTGTCCGGCGCCACACAGTCATCCTTTTCACGCACTCAGACCTGCTGGCAGAGGGAGTCGAGGGTGTGGAGGGAGTGGAGGCATACATCGCTTCCCAGCGGCCAGAGATGCTGGAGCTGGTGCAGAAATGTGGCGATCGCTACCACGTGCTGCAGTGCCATAGAGGGGGACAGCAGAGGAGCTGCGTGAGGGAGCTGCTGGAGAAGGTGCAGCAGACAGTGAGAGAGAGCGGAGGAAGCTTCTACTACTGCTTGCTTGACCAGGAGCCCGGGAGCTGCATCCAGCAGAGGCAGGAGAAGATCTCCACCGCCTGGAGGGAGAGACAGCAAGACAGAGAGGACCAGCAGAACCTGTCTCGTCCTCTGCACTCCCTAAGGGAGGAGGAGGAGGAGCTCCCAGCGGAGAAGAATGTCCGACTGGATTCTGTGGCGCTCCTCTCCTCCTCTACACAATCTCCTTCGCTGCTCCAGTCTGTCTGGGAGAAGGTGGGTTCAGGCGCAAAACAGATGCCAAAGGTGGTTGCTGTTGGGGCTCTGGTGGGAGCGGTGCTGGGCGTGTTTCTAGCCGGAGCTGTAGGGGGCGCTGTAGGAGTGGCACTAGGGTCTGTAGCCGGTGAGGCTGGAAGGCGGAGATACAGGAAACACAAGACAGAGTGATTAAACAGCAGATAGATGGAGTGTGAACTGCAGCTGTTTGTGTGGACTCGCTGTGAATTGTAAAATGGTTTTGGGGTTTGTTGTTTGTGTAAGAATCATGTATAATAACTATCTGTAAAGTCAAAGTCAAAACTGTACATGTTTAATCTGATGTGTAAAAAAAAACACACTTAAGATGCCAGAAATGAACAGTGAATTTTTTTTTTTTAACACTAGTTTGAATTTAAAACGTGAATAATTCAGGCATGATTCACATTAACAATGTGTCTGTAATATTGTAAGTAATTCTAAACAATATTTCATTTAATGTCAGATTTTATGCATTTTACTGTTCTAATCATATTTCATTCTGATGGCTTTAATAGTTGATTTTAATCACAAAGGACATACATGCAGACCCTTAACACACATGAAAATATTTTTTTATATATTTGTCTTATTAGTTTTTGTTTAAATATTAAAATGTTCAGTTTTGTTTTTAAATATACATTTTTGAAAAACGTTTACTCACCAAATATCAGTTATCTGTCATTATCACAGTATTTTGTTACCATGTGACAATAAAACAATGATTTATTACAGGTTAATCACATACAGCTCTGGAAAATTAAGAAAATTAAGTTTCTCTGGTTGTACTCTATAAGTATGCGTTTAAATAAAATGAACATGTTTTATTCTAAAAACTACCAACATTTCTGTTCAATTCCAAATAAACATATTGTCATTTTAGAGCATTTATTTGCAGAAAATGAACTCAAATTATATACAGTTTTTAGTGTTAGAGCAGCAGGAAGCAAGTTTTCTTCCAGAGCAACCGTGTATGTGGTTTGATGCATGTGTCCTTCACAAAGACGAATTTGCCCATTTCCAGCCTTGCTGAGGCAGCCCCAAATCATCACAGATTCTCCACGAGATTTCACAGTGGGTGTGAGACACTGTGGCTTGTGGGCCGCTCCAGGTCTCCATCTAACTATTAGACGACCAGGTGTTGGGCAAAGCTGAAAACTGGTCACAAGATGACCTTACTCCAGTCCTCTGTGGTCCAATCCTAGTCTTTTGCAAACCTCAGCCTGGCTCTTCTTTGCTATTCATTGATGTTTTTTTTCTAGCTTTACACTCCTTCAGCCCTGCCTCTAGGAGCCTGTTTCAAACTGTTCGCCATGCACTTCACCCTAGCTGCCATTTGCCATTCTTTTTGTGGATCACTTGATGTCATCCTATGGTTTTTGACTGACATTCAAATGAATTGGTGGTCATCTTGTTCAGTGGAGAGTTGTTTTCACCCTCTACCAGTTTGTAGTTTTGTTGTCCCCAATGTCCACAGCTTGGCCTTGTTCTGATGAACCGCTGTCTTTAAAATTTTAAGAATAGAAGCAACCTCATGCGCACTGTATCCCTCTGCTAGTAAAGCCAGAACTAAACACTTTTGTTCTTCACTCAAAACTTTGTAACTTTTTTGGCCTGGTCAACAGTTATTAATTGATTCCACTTACTTTCGAGGCTCTACTAGCACTGTTTTTGCAATCCAGATGGTCGTATTGCAAGATGTGATCATCACTATCCTGTATTGTAGTGATGTGATCATCACTATCCTGTTTTCTACACTTTTCCACGTTAAATATTATTTGGTTCAGGTGATCATTTAATCAGTACTTTATTTTGCAGAATGAGATGTGCCTGTGTTGAAATTCAACAGACACTGGAATGGAATGGCTGCCATAAACGTAGTGATGCTGATTTAATAAAAATTTGAAGTGATCTCTTAATTTTTTCCAGAGCTGTATTTTTTTTTGTGAAAGGTTTTGATTAGATTACAGTAACCCTAAAAAAAGCTTCTATATTAATATTTGTAAAAAAATATTTTGACTATATATAATTAATAATATTGACCATAATAACATTTTTTGACTATAATGCTCCATTAGATGAGGCAGTGTTTGTTTTGTGTGTGATGGAATAAATCAGAATTTTAGCAAATCACAGTTTTCATCTACAAATTTACTTTCAACATTCTGGCACAAACCTCCATGTGGGCGGGGTTTAACTGCTTTACTCTTATTGGCTAGTGAGCTTTTGATGGACAGCTCTCTGACCCGAATTAGACTTCAGTGGAGCGGTTTATAGAGCGATCTGGAGGCAGTTATCAGTGTTGTTGTAGTGTTTGTAGAGACTTTGAAGTACTTATTTAATTAATAATATCAGTTAGTAATTAATATTTGAGGTTTGGGTAGTCTCATACAACTATTGCTTCGAGATGAGCTCTCAGTAGCATCACGAAGCATCTTCGTCATCATCCTCCTCAGCTGTACTCCTGTCACCCTAAGGTAAGTTAGTGTAATTCAGATAATCAATAAAATTTAGTTTTATTTCTATACAGCAGCAGTGACGCGTTTTATTTTATGGAGAACTATAACGTTATAATCCGTTTCTTAATAGCTACAGGAAAAACAGGAGCTACAGGAAAAAGCTTTCCTGTAGCTCGGTGGTTAGAGCATGGCGTTAACAACGCCAAGGTCATGGGTTCGATCCCAGGGATTGCACATACTCAATGTATAGTGATCAATGTGTAATATAATGCAATGTAAGTCGCTTTGGATAAAAGCGTCTGCCAAATGCCTAAATGTAAATGTTAATAGGGAACAAATAAAATATCACATCCAATACACACCTACTACTACTAATGCCCTCCACCCCTTCCGGGGTATGGACAGCCAAGAGTAGATCTCCAGAGATTTCTATCCTGGGCCATTCTTTCTACTTGACTCCAGGTGTAACCCATCCTTATGATGTCTGCCTTGAGGTCGTGTCTCCAAGTGTTTCTTGGACGGCCTCTCTTCCGCTTCCCTTGGGGGTTCCATCTGAGAGCCTGTCTGGTGATGCTAGTTGGTGGTTTGCGGAGGGTGTGCCCTATCCAGCCCCATCTTCTCTTCAAGATTTCTGCTTCTATTGGAGGTAGACTGGTCCTCCCCCATAGGTTGGTGTTACTGATCGTATCGGGCCAGCGAATGTGGAGAATCTTTCTGAGACAGGTGTTGATGAATGTTTGGATTCTTCGGGTGGTGGTTTTGGTTATTCTCCAGTCACAATACTGACTTCACGTTGGAGTTGAACAGATGGATCTTAGTAGTTAAAGTAAGTTCTCTCAAAGCCCAGATGTTCTTGAGCTGGGTGAAAGCGGTTCTTGCTTTGCCGATCCTTGCCTTAACGTCTGTATCTGTTCCACCCTGCTGGTTGATGATGCTGCCCAGGTAGGTAAAGGACTGTACTTCCATTCAAGATTACTGGGTTGTTGCAGCTGGAGTTGATCTTAAGAATCTTGGTCTTCTCTGTGTGGATGTTGAGTCCAACCTGTGATGATATAGCTGCCAACACACTAGTCTTCTCTTGCATCTGTTGCTGGCTGTGAGAGAGAAGTGCGAGATCATCGGCAAAATCTAAGTCTTCCAATTGGCTCCACAGGGTCCACTGGATTCCGGTATGCGTTCACTGGTAGATGTCTTCATGATCCAATCGATCGCGATGAGGAAGAGGAACGGGGATAACAAACAGCCCTGTCGGACTCCTGTCTTCACTTGGAAGCTATTGGTGAGCTGCCCTTGGTGGATCACTCTGCAGATTATTCCCTCGTATGCGCTCTTGATCAGGTTGACCACCTTGGCTGGGATGCCGAAGTGCCGGAGGAGCTTCCACAGGGTACCTCGATCCACACTGTCAAACGCCTTCTCATAGTCGACAAAGTTGATGTACAAGGGTGTGTTCCACTCCAATGACTGCTCGACACAGCGTTGCAATCTGGTCCGTGCATGATCGGTTCTGCCGGAAACCTGCTTGCTCGTCTCGTAGTTGTTGATCGGCGACGTCCCTCATCCGCTCTAAGAGGATCCTGTTAAAGACCTTGCCTGGCACTGACAGGAGTGTGATGCCTCTGTAGTTGTTGCAGTTACTGAGGTCCCCCTTTTTTGGAAGCTTGATTAGGTAACCCTCCTTCCAGTCGGTTGGTATCTCTTCCTTCTCCCAAATCTTTTCAAAGAGGGAATACACATCTCCACAGATGCATCCAGGTCTGCTTTCAGGGCTGCTGGTATGTCGTCTGGTCCGGCTGCTTTCTGGTTCTTCATCAGGATGATGGCCTTCCTGATCTCTTCTCTGGTCGGCTTTTCACAGTTGATGGGGAGATCTTCATTGGCTGGGTTGATGTCTGGAGGGTTTGGTGGTACTGGTCTATTTAAAAGCTCCTCGAAATAATAACCATCTATTAATCTGCTGCTCTAGGTCTATGATGGCCCTTCCCTCCTTGTCTTTGATGGGCCGCTCTGGCCTGTTGTACCTTCCAGATAGTTTTTTAGTTATGTTAGTTTTTATGATAGATAGTTTAGATAGTTTTTATGTTATACAGCTGTTACAAGTAGCGTCATGCATCTCCGGTTTGCCGAAGGTCCCTTATCTTCCAGGATGTTAGTCTCTGTTTCACTTTTTGGCGTTTCTGTAGCGGTTGAGGTTTTACGAGGTTGGGTTGCTAGCCCCACGCTCAACCCTCCTCCTTTTTCATCCGGGCTTGGGACCGGCAATGGCGGAGTTCAATACACAACAAAGCTAAAAAAAAAATAGAAATTTTAGGATAAACCAAGCCACTACGTAATAAAAGAGCCAAATAAAGTCATAATTGCTGCATAATGTACAGAAATTGAACTTTTATAGATTTTTTGGGATTATCTCAGTTACATTAACTTGAGAGTGATCCGAGTGCCCACTGAAAAGGATCATGATGATGACGCTCGGTAATGCTCCTGTGACGTGTAAAGGTTTTACTCTCCATGCCCACGTATTGAAAAAAAACTCGTTTTTATTCCACAATGCAATGGTACAGTGATTCCAAAATACAATTGGTGAAATCCTTTTTAACAATTTTAGTGTAAGGTGCCCCTAACATAGGCTGGTTCTCTTTGTTTTTAAACTCTGTAAACATATGTTGTACCCAGTCTTCACTTCCAGTCCAAATGATTTGATTTTTTTTTAGATACTGCTACAGCAAAACAGATTTTCAAGGTGACACACAGTTTGAGGTCTTTAGAACATGTTTTATTTCCTCGGAATTAAGCAAAAAACCATTGCCATGGTATAAACACGTTTTGAAAATTGATGTATACATACAATGGTTTGAAGAGAATTAGAAAAAACGTCTTTAAAGACAAACATGTAAAATCAATATTTTATGATTGTTTAAAAATCACCATGATTGTCATCCGTACATGAAAACATTTAATTCTATTTTCACTTAATGAAGTTTCTCTGCTGTTGCGATATTACCGTATTTACAGTAATAAACGTGTGCTTTTTTGCAGGCCTGTCGACTTGTACTTCAATACCCACATTACGCAACAGCCAAACAGAGAACAAAGAATTATACGAGCAGATTTGTGGTTATGGTGTGGTGGTATTGGAACTATTTACTTAAAGTTTTGTTAGTTATTTGGGATAAATGAGAGCGTAAGCCAAGTGCTTGACAGTTGGCAACCCTGCTAACCATGCTAACAGACACTACAACTATCTACACTACAATGCTACAAAATCTCACTAGCCAATAAGAGTAAAGCGCAGTCAACCCCGCCCACACGAGAAGTTTGTGCCAGAACGTTGAACGTAAATTTGCGGATTGAAAACGAAACTCCATTGAGTTTATTGTATTTATTTTCACTGTTCTTCTTTCAAATTGTTTATTTTTGTTTGTTTCTCCTAAGTTTTATTGGCGTAAAATAAATGATGATGAAACTGCAGGTGTCCCAGTACAGTGCCAGTGTGTAGGGTGGTACCCATAATTCTCTGCTGTGGGGGCAGCAGGGGGGTTATCTCCAACCCCCACTGCAGCCTCTGTATCAGAGACCAAACAGGCGTTGTGTGTCCTTACACTACAGAAATGTGTTGCATGTATTGCAGGCATTTTGTGGCATGTCTTTCAACCCAGAATTACAGTTATGCAAGTTTTCCTTGCCATGCGGTCAGCAGAGGTGTTTGGGTGGATGGGGCAAATATTAATTCCTCCCCCCTTTGTAACTGCATAACCACAAGTGTTCAGCACCAAGAAGCTGGTTGGCCGGGGATGAGACGGCACCAACTGTAGGTGTTTCATGACACCACTAGTGCAATGCAGTAAAACCCTCTTTTACACTCACAGCCCTGAATCTTTTGATTTGCACCCACAGACAAAAAGTTCAAGTTGTAGATAATAGTTACAAATCTGTAAAATGACATTCACATAAACAAAATGACAGACACAAATGTGTAGGACATATTTAATTTTGCACTTTATTTCAGTTTCACAGTACAACCTCCAGTCGGCGCTTACAACCTCTCAGATCTGGCAGTACAACCTCAAGTCGCCGCTTACAACCTCTCAGATCTGGCAGTACAACCTCAAGTCGCCGCTTACAACCTGTCAGATCTGGCAGTACAACCTCAAGTCGGCGCTTACAACCTGTCAGATCTGGCAGTACAACCTCAAGTCGGCGCTTACAACCTCTCAGATCTGGCAGTACAACCTCAAGTCG
>JAZGTJ010018005.1:0-11682 GCA_036877575.1 Botia almorhae
TCTGCAGAAACATCCAAATGACAACATCCAAGAAACGTTGTTGATGGGTGTTGTGGATCTCTTCTCCTCCACAGAGGATTTGACATTGGAAATTTTTTCTGTGAGTGGATTTACGACTACAGCTGTGACACGTTTCCATTTTTTAAGACCAACACCAAAAATTACCCAACCAAAGAACAGCAGGTTCGTAGAACTTATACTTCAACTGTTTCAACGACCCTCTGGAATCTGCCATGACAATGACATCCTCTTTCATTTTGGTTTCTACAGATGCAGTTTTTTCAGTGTTATCTGTTGGAATCTGACTCTGGATTTGCTAACCTGAGTCGAGAAGAGCAGCTGAAACTGAAAGAAGAGATGCTGGTTGAAGTTAACAGGTAAAAAATGCTTAACAGTCAGACACAGACAGGCCCGGTGCCATACAAATGTTTTTTGTATTTTAGCGTCAGATTGTATTTTTATTAGACAATTACGCAACATTCTGAATGGTCTTTTGCAAATGTGTTTTATTAAGCTTGTTGATTTTGAAATAAGACACATTTGCGAGCGGAAAAATATGAGGTTGTTCCTCAGAGGTTCCTTTGACGTGCTCTGCTGTTATGGATATTATGACATAGAGTTTCGGACCGGGTCCGGCAGTGAGGCGGAGTGTCTGTATCTTACTTTGTACTCGGTACTCTCTCATTTAGATTTGCTCTGGCTTCTCACTTCTTCTGGGGATTGTGGTCCATAATCCAGGCCAAAATATCAACTATTGAGTTTGGGTACATGGTGAGTATTGGCAGCAAAGCTGTTATGTCTTTGAGTTTGTATGGGCTTAAAAATGAATAAGAAATAGTATTTTAGTTTTACACTGTGCAGATCTTGGATAAGCCAGGGATTTTATCAAGAGAGCACTGCTCTATAAAGATATGATCATTGCAATATTTGCACTGCCTGACAACCCTTTGAACTGTACACAAATACTTGTAAGGTCAGGGTAACACGACTGTAGTAGTATTGGTTTGGATATAAAATATGGTGCTTACTAGTCTAAAACCAGCATAAGCTGACCTAACCAGCCTCACAGCCTAACCAAGCCGGTGTTTAGCTGCTCCGCTAGCTGGTCTCTTAGCCTGACCAGTTATATTTCATTTTCGATAGTCCACTTAAGACATTCTGCTAACTACAAGTAACTTGCAGAGTTAGTTATGGTCAGCAAAGTGTCTTTTGAGGGACCATGAAGTGTTAGCTGATGCTTAAGCAGATGCTCTACTAATACTCTTGATGATTGGTGGTTGCAGAGTTACTTAGACTTAGTAGAATGTTGTAGTAGAAAGTGGGTTGTCGTTTACAGCCTGACAACCTAAAAGTGAAACCATCTACTTTGTTTAGACTGGTTTGTTGTTATATAGTTTACATTTCTATAATCTGTGATATTTAACCTTTTGTCTGAAATTTTTTGTATCTGTCTAAAGTTTACCCTGGTAACTATGCAGGCAAAATGTTGAGTACGTTTATAAATTTTAGTTATAAAATTTCTAAAAGTCTTTAGTGCATTTATAAGTGTTTATAAGCACAATGAGCAACCAAATTCAATGTTTTTGTCGCGTGTACCACCTGAAAGTTCCTGAAACGAGAATGTTTAGACTGGTGTGTTGTTCAAAACTAAACAATGGTTAATCTAGATCTATTGTTCCACACAGGAGTATGCCATGGCCAGGTTTAATGCATACTTTGAGTTGAAGAGGAAACTCGGGGTTTAAAGGAAATGTGCAGGAATTCTCGATGGTCAGACAAAGTGAAACAACTGCTGGCATGCTGACAGGAAAATAGGGAAGCAATTATCAAATGTGCCGGAAAGAGGATGCCCTGCATCTTTAATTACTATACCATGCTGCATGGACCAAAACAAATGCAACATACCTATTTATAATGTGCATTTAGTGTCACACATGCTGCTTCTCAGTGTTTACAAGATTAAGCATCAAACATTAAACACACACACCTGAAATACTGTAATTGGAGAAAAAACTACAATACAGGAGAAAAGGTTATAGGTCAGAGCTTAAGTGGAGCGGTTAGAAAATATCTACATGCAACTGCACTTAAAATCATAACAAAATGAAAAAAATACATGGTCATAACTTCTTCAAACTAACCTTGTGGTGTTAATCACTTAGTTACATCTACTGTAGTGTTATCCATACAACTGGTAATAGAAGTCATACTGTGAAAAATTAAGGTTAACAAAGGTCAACCTGTTACCTGAAAACGGTACAACAGACCAAACTGTTGACACTGTGGAAATGATGTTTTCCACTATTGCGTAGGTTTCCAGTTTCCATTTTGATGTGGCCTTTATGGGTCTCTTTTATACTGGATGATTTACCTCTTACTGCTAGAACATCTAGTAGGTCCTGTTTTTTTTTTATTTTATGACTAGTAGTTCGTAGTTTATTAACTAGTTTTTACTATTTACTAGAAGTAATTTGGTGTGATGTGAACTGAAAGGCTGTGGGACCATCTGATGGCCGTAAGGAGAGAGACATATAATGTTTTATCTCTAATAGTGGAACTTGTCAGTTGTTGATTTTGACCATAGTGTACTCATTCACCTCCTGGAGGTGTTTGTGTATTTTTATACAGGAATTTGATAAGAAAAACCAAATCGAGGGTTTAGCATTAAGAGATTTTTGCCATTGGATCCGACTTGATACTCCCCATTGAATCGATACTCAGACAAAAGCTATACATAAATCTTACAGTTTCACATAGAACAGAGGTGAATGTTAATAAATGTTTATTCTGGTATTGGCTATTGAATGTTTACAATGGAACAATATTTACTTAAATTCTTTGTAGTTTTTATTTGTAGGCTATATAACCCCGAATTGCGATACATATATTTGTATTTTTGTTTATTTTTCCATTAACCTTTTGTCATATTTGAATGGTGTGTGTATAGTATTTCAATTATATTGTGGCATGCTGGCCTTTTTGTTAACAGTAATGTCAAAGGCACTTTCTGAAGCAGTTCTGTGAATAAGTTTTAGTATTTGCAAATTTACCATTTCTATTATTTGCAATGGAAGATGTATTTTTCTTAGGAAAATATTTTCTTTCCTCTATTGTTTAATGGATCTCTTTGACATTGTTACTGTACTAGACTGGTGATTTGGTTTCACAGTTTACACACAGAATCTGAAATTGTAAATATGTTTACCTATTTTTGGGTAACTGGTTTCAGCAAATTGGAAAGGTAACATCTAAGGGTTGAATGTAAAAAAGGATCAATACCTTTTGTATTTTATCTTGACCTGTTTGTTCTACTAAATCATTCATCTGTTAACTAAAATCACTAAAAGTTTGAAAAATCACTTATACTCACTAAACAAAAGGATTATAAATATATAAAACCTATTCATGCAAACAGAAGTGACATTACTTTGCAGCACAGAGAATCAATGTAATGTACTAATTCATGCTTTGCATATTTAATATGAATAAAGATTTGAAAAGTAATTGTGTATCATTTTTTTTCTGACCAAGCTCTTGTTTTGTACTAATATTTTATTTAAAAAACTAATAAAATATGAAAAAATAATCATATGCAAATGAGTCAAATAATGGATAACAGTCATTTAGAAGACTAAACTGAAAGCTGAAGAATCTGATTTAAATACACGCAGGTGTTTTATAGCAGGTTCTGTCCTGTACACCCCCCTGCGGTAATTCAAGATCACCAACCCTTTAATACTGGTACCCAACTGTATCTGTACCAGAGATGAGCAATTTATAGAACAACAACACAAGATGCAATTTATAGAACACAAGATGGTATGTGAATCATTTTGATTGGATTTCAGAGTACTTCCATGTGAATTTAAACTCTGCCAAGTGATTCATAAATCCATAAATCACTTGGCAGGCAATGCAGGTATGTGTTTTGTGAATCGAAGTTCAATTGAGTATTCACGTATTTCATGTACCAAAGTTCTCATGAATCATAGGAAAGGTAGTTGAGGAATCAGGGCAAGACTTTTCAACCCTGTGTTCGCCTGCCAAAAACAACAACACTTCCATGTCAAAGAACTGTTAACAAAACAAAAGAGTATAAAACCAGACACAGATAATTGGTTAGGAATGTTTTGTTTCTGAAGCAGCATTTGTTAGACAGTAACTGGAGTCATTATTTGAAAATATAATTATTATTGGAAAATGAACTGTGAGGTTGCTTACCATAGTGCCATTCCCAAATGTTGTATTTTCATTTTAATTAGTCTGTAGAAATATTAATTAACGTGTTTCTTTAAGCTGTTACTCCCTAATAACTGCACAGAATCTTAATACTGACCAGAAGCTAGCTGCTGGCATTGTATTAAGTAATTTATGAGAATAGATTACACAGAGTGAAGACAGTCAGGTGTCCTTGAACAGCAAAGACTTTGTTTTTCATTTGAATGTGTGGGAAGGGGAGGTTTTTGGCTCTTATCTGTGTTTACAACAGATGCCAAAGTGAATTGTCTGGCAGCCATTTAGCACAGTACACATAAAGGCAAACACACACATACAGAGACCCAGAGTGTATGCAGCAGGAAATGAAAAAAGCGTACTGTGCATGGGACTAAAATGGGGAGGGTAAATGTTAAGGGGTTGTTCCAAATGTTGCTTGGCATATACTATATGCCATATAATATAATATTCATATTGTTTATTTACGTATAAGGGTATATATATTGTTTTAATATAACATTAAGCATGCTAACTTGCTAAACATGCTATTTCTAGATTAGTTCCAAAAGTCAAATGCACACTGTGTTCTCCACTACACACTGTATTTTAATAGAGTTTACAGTTCAAACTCATGGTATCACACCTCTGCTTAGATATTCTGATGTTGTGGAACAGTGGGTGCAGGAATGCAGGGTTTTGAAAGGATGAAAAGCAGAATTCCTTTTCACTCTTTGTTTGGATTCTTTGCAGTGTGAAGCCTGTTGGCCTTTAAAGAATGTGTTTTGGTGGCTGACTGCCTCTACCCAGCTGAGATCAGCTCATACTCCTGTATTCTTTGTTAAAAGAAAAATATGTCCCAAAAAGAAATATATATGAAGGCATTAATGCATCTAGGTTTCATTTTCTCCAGCTGAATGACATATTACACTTTCACCCACTATTCCATTTTTAGGTCATTCAGAATCAGTTAATCCTGTCCAAAGGTATATTTGTATAAGAGAAGCAGATTTTGGAATACTGCTTGTTGAAACAGCGTCATCCTATTGTTGCATAAAACTACAATCTTCACTTGGGTTTCAATTAATCATTCAATATAGAAAAATAACAGTCCAAGACATTTTTACATTCAACTTTAAGCATTAATTTCAAACTGACAGGGTTTTTAAATTCCAAGCGAATTTAACTGATTTTACTGTTTATTTTAATATTATACTGTGTCAACCCAAACTTAAAGTATTTTTAACATTGCATCATGTTTATATTTAATGTATTTGTACATATCAAAATAAATTTATTTGCAGTGTGAAGGATATAACCAATATACACTAAATAGCAACACAGCTTAACATTATGTATCTTTAGCTTTCCTGTAGCTTAGTAGTTAGAGCATGCTGTTAACAAAACCAAGGTCATGTGTTCGATCCTAGGGATTGCACATACTAAGAAACAATGTATAGATATAATGTAAGTTGCATTGTAAGTCGCTTTGGATAAGCATCTGCCAAATGCATAAATGTCAATGTAAATATATCAAGATGTATCAAATATTATTACTGTATGTATCACATTTTCTGTAACACAAAAATAAAAATACAGTTGTCTGTGTTTTACTTGGCAATGGGCTGAAAACGGAGTGTTATGTAACCTGGTACTGTACAAGCCAGTGCTACATATCATGTGTCGCTGCAGCCTGGAACAGTTAAGGAACACAAGACATGCCATTCGACCCTCATACATGCCCAGCCTATCCTCCACATACACATTTATGGTCATGTCTTGTGCTTTGAGCACATATGGAACTATAAAAATGATATATTGCAGAGTTAATAAATGTCACACAACTGATTTTTCAAGTTGGGTAACTTTTATTTTCCCTGTCCTCAAAAATTAACAGTTCAATGCACGAAGACAGAATTAAGGGTGGAGTACATTTTTCTGGTGCTAAATAAAAAGACTTTTCCTGTACAGTATAAAAGAAACATGAAATGAAGACAAGGTTGAATCACAGATCTTCGGATGTCACAGTTCAATACAGAGTGCTTTGTTATCTTAAAGGCAGGGCAGGCAATTTGCTCCAGAAATATCCTAATTTGTTTTGACCTAAATATATAAGGCATGCCTATATATCTACCATGGAAGGTGCAGGACCATATATGGTACGAATGTAATGATAGCATGTCCTGAGAAAGGGTGGGACCTTATGTTTTCAAAGCTAGGTTGCTACTGCTAGGCTTTCTAAAATTGCTTATCCTACCATGAACATGAGACCTTTTTTATAATAGAAACAGACATTCTACAATGACTCCTACAAAGATGTTAAACAAAAAGAATAACCTTTAGGTGAAACTCTGGGAACGTGTCACATTCATTAAACATATAATTGTCATCATAGCAGGCCTTTAATCTAATTGACAGCCAGGTTCGTTTAATACTGCACAAGTTATTACAAGAACACTTTTTTTTGGTTTTACATAAAGATGAGAAAGAAGAAAACACATTCCACCCTTCCAAGGCCCCAGATTTCTCACCATTTCCCCCCCAAAATCCCATCATGACTTTTATTAACAGATTGTGGGTGGAACAGTTTTCCAAACAATGCCTGGGAATGGCCTTGAGCAGTGGAGGTGCCATCACATCTGTCAGGCCTGCTCATAATGAGTCAAATTCTTGATGTCAGCCTTAATCTACTGCCTACGGAGGAACTGGAATAGTGCTTCAGTGGTGACTTCAAACAAACATACTGGAAGTGAGCCAAAGCGAAATAATGTGCCATTGAGAAGCTCATCTGTTTGAACTGTAGCGTGTGGAAGCCTGTTATTGGTGCAGAAGCTAATGATGCAGCAGTTATCTCAAGTGCAGAGGCTGGCTTCGCAGTGCTTCAGTGGGTTGGAACTGATGGGTGATGTGTGTTGTGCCAGCTAACAGGAAACATTCTCAGAGCATTGGCTAACATTCTCTAAAGGTTTTCTAAATGTTATAGAAATGTTGTTGTAGTAACATTCACTGAACGCTCTTTTCATGTTATATATCATACATAAAAACATTATTGTCATGTTGTTTTAAAAAAACTGAATTTAAAAAGGTACATTGTATTAATGTTATTGCTGTTATACTAACTATAATGACGTTAGTCACAATGTCTAAAATTGAGGTTTCAACTGTTTCTAGAACATTATAAAGAATTTTTTTAATGTTTCTGTTGCCTAATGGAAACATTTTTTACAACCTAAAATTGTTAGCTGGGATTAGCTACAATTTTACAATGCTATATATATATATATATATATATATATATATACTTCGCTTCAATGCAGATATTTCAAATGTCTCATAAGGCTGACGTGTTGTATAAAAACAGATGAGCTTTATTAGTCTAAAAGTGTTGGAGAGCCATCTTGTGGGCACAATTGGTAACATGTCAATAGCGTTCATTAAAATTCACCAGGTTTTTAGTATACATACACGGATAAAGTTTCCTTTTTTATGCTCTGTATTATTTAACTTTCTGTCTGAAGCGTCATGTGTTTATCTAGAGTTTACAGTGTTAACTATACGTTCAGAATTTAGTTGGGTTTAAGGTTATATAAAATCGAAACGTCTTTAGCGCATTTCTGAGTGCTTATAATCACAATGAGCAACCAAATTAAACCTTTTTTTAGTTCCCACATTCTAACCTAATACAACATGAACATTAAACGAAAGTACGACGTCCATATCGGGAAATGGGAGCGCTGTCATATATAAATAAACATGAGGTGTATTGAGATTAGAATTAAATGCCACTTAGCGATTGGCTGTCGAAGTGATTGCATCATCAATTTCCAGCGCTCGTTCTTTAAGGTTTCGAGGTGGATCTGACCAATCATACTCTTGGTACTTGAAGGTTCTGCCTTAACCCCAAGGTATATGAGATTTTAAATTATTCAGATTAGCCCGGTCCATGATTTGAGTTTTTATCAAAATCTTTAACCTAACAGACAGCCAGTTATTACATCTACAGTCTACAGTTTCATAGTATCATACAATATGATAATATAAAGCTATTTAAGGTACTATTTGGGAGTCATTTGGAAGAGCTTTAAAAATTAAATTAAATAAATAGGGTATTATGTAGTATGTATATAGGAGTGTGTGCCTGCTCTAATTCTTGTATTATTCCAATTTAGTTTTTATTCTGTTTTATATTTAATACTTGTTCATACAGACATGCTGTTTGACAAGGTAAAATATAAATACATGAAAGCTTCTTTTGGAAACAAGAAACTGTGTACAGTAGTGGTAAATTTGCCATATAAGGCAAAGGGCTAAAAGTAAAAGGGTAACAGATGCACCCAAAATAAAATACTCTTTTCCTCTGTGAAAAGTGGTTTAATATCACCAAAGAACAGATCCAGCGTGGAAAAACTTATCATGTCTCTCTGCCATATACAACCCTAGAAAGAGACGCATAATTGTTTTCTTTTGGATTTACTGTATTGATATTTAATGTTGTGCTCTGCAGGTATTTAGTTTATTTTAAACAGAAGAGCTGATATAAGAAAAAGACAAAAGCACTACCACTGCCTTGTATCCAAATTGCCAGTGCTTGCAAGATTAGATAATTGCTTAGGAATAAGACTTTCAATGATGAGAAAACCTCACTTTTATAATATTATAATATTTACAATTATAACAACAATTATAATTATGATTTTCCTGTAAGAGATGTGTATGTGGTTTTCTACATGTAGAAACGGACTACGACACCCTAACAGCACATGGAAGATACTCTGAAAAGTAAAAATAATGAAATTGATAAATGCATGTAATTAAAAAAATAATAATGTGTAAAGAACTTTCTGCACATTTTAAATACATAAATCTATAAGCAAATATTTAAAAAATGTTGTTTTCCTGGTGTGACACCACCATGAGTTGTGGTTAAGTTTTAATGTGACAAAAAGAAAATAATCCATTTATTTAATCCAGTTCAAAAAAACCAAACATACAAAGTTATATTTCACAAGTAAGAACTCATCTTGCATTAAATCTTTAAATATGCAAATAAATATCAAACTGCACAATATCATTACTACATATGAACACCATCTGCAGCATCACCAGGGTAGTTGTTCACCAGTATAGGGGGTAAATGTGGCATGATCCTTATTAGTTAACCCACCATCACAGACAACAAAGGCTATGCTCTCCTCTGCTTAATGTTGCCTAATGCTATACAAAGCAATAAACAACCAATCAAAAGACTTAAATACTTGACAGCGATACTTGTGGAGCTGCAGTAATATTTTTGTCACATTTTGGCAAGATTTATAGCTGTCATCAGCACCAAGCAGTGATAAACAACAGAGAGAACAGAATGGAGCTCACCTCTGATCAACCCATATCAGTGTGTACCCAGCCCGAATGCAGAGCCATACATAGGATTCCATCTTCCTGTCAACTGCCAAACATCTGGTAATCATATTTAGCACACTCTGTTACAAATGCAACACAGTATCTAAACTAACCGATGAAAAAGCAAGATGAAAAACTCTTTCTGTTTGAACAAAGTGGGTTCGGTTCAGGCTTGGCTCCTTAATGTTCTCCTGCCTGGTAACATTTAATAACATGTAAGTCCACAATCAACCTTCAGAATAAATTAAAACCTTAACCTTAATTAAAAAAAAAACATTTATTCTAGACTATACAGCAAAACATTAATAAAATAAATAATGTATGAAAACAATAGTCTTTTAAAAACGATGTCACACTGCAAGACATAATTGAACTTCGCATATTGCTGGGTGATTTCCAACTGCGAATTGTCATT
Organism: Botia almorhae; assembly: GCA_036877575.1. Taxonomy (NCBI): domain Eukaryota; kingdom Metazoa; phylum Chordata; class Actinopteri; order Cypriniformes; family Botiidae; genus Botia; species Botia almorhae. The sequence continues at coordinate 10,025 of JAZGTJ010018005.1, forward strand.
AGACATATATTGTTGTTTTTAATTTTATCCGTTTCTTCATAGCCCCGCCCCCCTTTCCAAAAGGCGACGGAAATGCGACCAATTTAGGAAGAAGTGCGACCGTTTTTGTAATGTAATTGCGTACTTTGGCCTCAAGAGAGCTCCCTTGTCCACCACGCAGTAAACTACATCTGTCCCACTTGAAGGCTTTCAAAAGACTCACTTGGTTTTTATCTTTTGTCTTTATTTTTATAGATTTTCTCTTAAAAGCACCTCTATTATAGAAAATGTTTCAATGAGGATACACAACGTGATAGCTGAGAGTGTTACTGTCAGATACTGGTCCCATACCGAGCGCGTATGTCTCAAATACTGCAAACTTGATTCCCCCACTGGTAAGTGCTGTGATTTCTAGCCTTATATCTCTGAATTTGTCGTTATAGCGGGGAAACATCCTGGCAGCTGAGAGTGTTACTGTCAGATATTGTTCCCCTTGTATTAAATAAGAAAGGAATTTATTTATGTGTCCTATTTCCTCTTTATCAGCCTAATAATATTTTTAAAAGATACGTTTCGGCCTTTAAACCACCTTTTTGACAGGACATTATATGGGGAAGGACCAGGTTTTGGCAGTTTTTAAAAGCATGAGTTTAGGTTTATTTACTGTACAAGGTAACACATGGTAGCATGATGACCGTGTCAGCTTCTCATAGTCACGTGATCGGTAATCAGCTGTCCCCATTACGTTACCACGCCACAGACCCTCCGTAACGTAATCTTTAACTACTGTTAATACACATTTGAGTAATAACAAGACAGACAAAGAGAGAATAAAGTTAATACGAAGAAACAATACAAGTATTCAATGCGTAGAAGCGACCTAAGCCCATTAACTGGTCTCATGAATTTATAATTAGGTGACGTAACATTCGGCATGGTAAATTACCAACTACAGAATAGGCGACCAGTTGGAAGAGGTTCTTTAACGTAGAAATGTTCTGGTAAGGGGAACATGTCCCCATAAATTATCATGGTTGATATGATTCTGAAATTATTAAGGGATCACAAAAATATACCTTTGCATAAACGTTAGTTTCCAAAACAATCGTGGAATGTTTATGTTTAAAACCAAAATTATTTATTTTATTAATTATTTATGTCAATGACATTGCTAGTTAAATTTATTTAAAAAAAACGTTTTGTAATGATTTCATATATAGATCATATGAGCCGCTGAACGTTTTTAAACACACACACAACAACAACTTTATTTGTTTGTTTATTGTTGCAGGACTCATACCACTTGTGTGACTTTACATTTTTTAGGCAGATAAAATCTGTTCTGAAAAACAATGTAATAAACATCACAATTTACTTTGGAATTAAAATAGACAAAATTTCAAATATATATTTGGACAGATTTTCAAAAACAGAATGATCCTTACAAACTATTTTCACAAATCATGCATTTAGCCTCCATACATACAGAGACTCGATACATCAAAGAAATGAACCAATAGAAGATTCAATTACAACTCAGTGTTGAATAAGTGCCGAGGAGACATAAATATGGTCAAAAACATTGTGTTACTGCTCAAGAGACATTTGTTTTTAATCAGATAGATAAGAGTGCAACAGCACGGTCACCAAATACTGGTTACAATCCTTTAAGGATTGTG